>APFE031300775.1:25649-54222 GCA_000404065.3 Pinus taeda
CCTATGATAGAGATAACCTGCAAATGGTAAAAGAACCCCTGACCCCAAGCCAAAATTATTAAGACTTCAAGAACCATTTTTGTTCACCCCCCACCATACCAGCGAAGTAGGAGGAGAAGCCATGTCCACCCCGTAGGAGGAGAAGTAGAGGAAAACCGACAAAGTATGAGGAAAAGACATGGTAAAAACCTTAATTTTTTTACCCTTTGTGCGCATGGTAAAAACCTTAATTTTTTTACCCTTTGTGTGCATGGTAAAAACCCTAATTTGTTTTACTCTCCATTTTCATGGTAAAAAACATCTACAGGGTTTTAAAGTCCTTAGAATGACCAAGAATGTTGACAAGTGAATCATAGTTGAACACTTATGTTTGAACCTTGGTTGCAATGCATCCCATTGAAAAAAATCAAAGCTAAAATTGGAGACATTGTTTCAGTCAATACCATGAATTTCCTAGAAACCCAATTTATTTAGGGTTTCTTCCAAGTCATAGTCACCCTTTTTAACAGCTTTAAATATTTATCTCTGGTTGTTTGAGATCTAAATGATGCTTATTTCGATTGAAAGTTGATGGTTAAGTCTTTATTAATTGGGTGTCTTAAATTTTTAAGATTTATTTATTGGTTGTATATTTTCTTCGCTATAATAACATCGATTTAATTTAGGTTGTCGAAAGTTGAGTGAGCACAAAAGGATCCCTTTGCTTCTTTAATGGGAACTAAATCTGCACTTGAGTGGTATTATAGTCACCTCACTTTCATTGTTCATGGAGTCCCAACTTAGTCAGTCGATCCGACTTGGGGTGTGAAAGGGATAGGGTACAACCTCTCGCTTCCAATTAATGTTGCTTCCAACCTTGTTACTATAGGGAGAAATTTGAAATGAAATTCTTTTTTTTCCAAGGAAAAATCATAATCTTTCATTAATATTGAAAAATTACATATAGTATATGCTTGATAGCATATGCAGTACTTGTCTTTTTGGAGTATGTCCAGAATATTCACAATCCCATTCCTGTAAATGGCTGTAACAAAAAACAAAAAATCACCACGCAGGATGATGCTGTATAGATTTCTAATATATATACACCTCGCAGGGTGATGTGCATAAATAAAACTAAAATATCTACATCATCATATGTAGCCGAAAGTCCATAGAAAGAATTAGGTGCCATCCACCTGATGATATGTCTGATCTATGTATGGTATATGATAGTACTGGTACTGTGTAGTACCCCTCTGTTCATAGATTATCCATTGTTCTTTTGGCAAGTGTGTGGCCTCCTTGCAAAGGCCGTCAGCACTATCGTTATATTCCCTGAAAATATGATGAACAAAGATGGAGTTAAAAAGAGATTTGAAATGCTTCACTTCATCCAGAATGTTTATAAGTGTGTGTGCGTGGCATCTTGTGGTATTGTTGAACCAATTTATAATAGTTTTTGAGTCACCAAAAATCTGAATGTCTCTGCAATCATGGCTAAGAGAAAAATGTAATAGATGACGAAGAGTGACCATTTCCGCAAAATTATTTGTTCCTTCACCCAAGCCCAGCTTGACTCTAAAGTAATGTTGTTCAGTGAGGTAGAGAAGGAAACCCCCCCCACACCCCTGTTGTTGGGTTACTCCGTCAAAGAATGCCCATGGTGTGGAGTGGTCTATCAGTTCAAGAGAAATAGTTCTGCGCGGGTGAGGTGAAGTATATTCTAGTAGCTCAAGATAGGATGATACAATTTTGGCAGTGATACTCTGCCACCTGATTAGACTGTTCTCAAAAGTCATTTTATTTCTTGCTAGCCATATAGCCCAGCAAATAATCAAGGGAAGACATGGTAGATTGGTTCCTGCATGCGCGCTGTTCCAGGTATCCCATGCTACTAATAAACTATCTCCTTTCCATTCTCTCGTGAAATGAATCTCAGCAGCAACAGTGCTCCATTATGTTTAGTTGTATTGCAATTTAGGAGTAGGTGCTCAGTCGATTCTGAGTTTTGTTTACATAGTATGCACCAATTGGGTTCATATATGGATATGTGTGTGAGAGTGTCCCCAGTGGGTACTTTGTTACGAAGAATGCACTAGAAGAAAATTCTGGTTCGGGGAGGAGTTTTCAGCTTCCATATGCTTTGCCACCATCTTTGCAATTGATCAAGTTTTTTATCTTATAGTTGACACATATAACCTTCCTTCAGTGAGTAGATTCTGGATTCTGCCATGCAACACATGAGTTCATCTAGTCCATCCTTGATACGGATGTGTGCCTCAGTCAATGCAGAAGTATAATTGTTCCAGGTAAGGTGCCATTGAGGAGGAAGGTTTAACTGTGTAGCAGATTTCCATGCTTGAGTAAAAATAGAGGTATTTTCCTGATCTGTGATTTGGGCAATTACCCTGATGTCTTGTTGATTTAGGTGTAGAGTAAGTTCTCTTGGGAGCTGGCATCTACCTCCTCCCCCAGTCCAAGGATCCTGGCCAATGCGCACTCTAGTGCCTTCATTTATTCTCCATGCCAGGTGGCTAGGAATGAGTGGGAGAGAGCATAGAAGAGCTTTCCAAGCCAAGGATATGCATGTCATTTTCAATTGCGACATCCTTATCCAGTCCATAATTTGGTGTGGCCAAATATATTTGTGATAAGAGATGGAAGTCCATATATTATGCTTGGTAAGAAGGGTCCATCCCATTTTTGCAGCCAAACCTTGTGCAAATAGATTTATATCTTTAAGTCCCCATCCTCCCCATTTTTTGGGTAAAGCGATCTTGTTCCAACTTATCCATGCGAATACTCTTCTGTCCTGACAACCTTTCCATAGATATCTACAACAAATCTGTTTGAGGCAAGCCAATATACTCTTGGGGATCCATGCTAATGCCATCCAGAATACCAGAGTGGCTTCCAATATAGATTTGATTACACGAGTCTGCCAGCTCCGGACAAGAAACGATGGCACCAGTTTGTAATTCTTTTCTCTAATTTGATTATCAACCAGTTCCAATCTGCAATATTTTGGCTCAGGGGCTTGATCCAGAACCCTAAGTTTTTGAAGCCCTGTTCCAGTGGACGAGGGCTATAAGGAAAATGCTGAGATGCAAAGGTGGATTCCTGTGCGAAGGTATGAGCCATAGTGATTGTGGACTTTGCATGATTTTCCAGCATACCAGTGGCCCTAGAGAAGATAGCAAGGATCTTATCAAAAGCTATCGAGTCTCGAATGCTTCCATCCAGAAATATCAAAACATCGTCCATGAATAGAAGATGAGTGAGGTAGCACTGATCATTGATCTTTAGCCCAAATAAACTACCACGTTTCTTTTCATGATAGATAAGCTGATTCAAACTTTCCATGATAATCAGAAAGAGGAGGGGAGAAAGAGGGCATCCTTTCCTGAGTCCTCTTTCAACATGGAAAAAATGAGTGGCAGAGACATTAATAAGGATATTGAAGGTTGGCGTGGATATGCAGGCCATGATCCAGGTGGTGAATAGGTGTGGGAAACCCAGGTGAATAAGTAGCATTTTGATGTAAAGCCAGCTAACCCAGTCAAAGGCTTTTGCCAAATCTATCTTGAGGATGATCCCTTTGAGTCTCCTGGATCGAATTAAGTGAATAGCTTCTTGTGTAGTGCCAATGGCTTCATGGATCTGTTGGTCTTCCAGGAAGGCAAACTGTTCAGGTAAGATGTGATGAGATAGGATAAGTCTAATACGATTTGCAATGATCTTGGAGATTATTTTGTAGAGGCAGTTGCAAAGTGAGATGGGGCGGAAATCATTGAAGGATGAGGGGGAATCATATTTGGGGATGAGGGTGATGAAAGTAGAATTGATGGCATTGTACAGTTTGCCAGAAGTTTGGCATTCCTCCACCACTTAGAGAAGGTCATGTGCCAGAAGATCATAGAAAGCTAGGTAGAACTCAATCGTCCACCCATGTGGACCCAGAATTTTGTCTTTTTTAAACCACTTTAAGGTCCCTTTGAGTTCCTTAAGTGTGACTGGTGAGTTGAGCTTTAGCACTTGCTCCTCCCCTACATATCTAGGAAAATAGCCTGCCACTTGAATGATATCAGCTAGATTGGCTTCTTAAGGAGATTTGAAAAGATTCTAAAAATGAGAGGTGCCTAACAGAGATAGCTTTTTGAAAATGTTAGCCACCCCTCCATCTGGGAGAGGCATTTTCCATATTGTATTTACTATCTTCCTTCCTTTTGCAAAATTCTAATAGAACTTTGTGTTATCATCTCCGGCCTATAACTAAATTTCTCTACTCTTCAATCTCCATGTTTCTTCTCTTTCCTTCAGTATCTTATCTCTTTGTTTTTCGAGCTCAATCAGATGAGACTTCTCGTCTGCAGAAGAAAAACCCTTGTTGTTGTCATCCAGAAGTTATTCCAGCTCAACTTCAATAGCTGTTATGGTCTGATCATCTTTTGATTTTTTCTCCCTTGCCCAAGTGATGGATAAATGTTTTAGCTAAGATAGGTTATGGCAGAAACCTTCGGCCGCAGTTTGTAACCGAAGATGGGATGGGAAGTCTAATAGTTCGAGACCAACTTGGAATATCCCGGATCTTGGAGCCAAATGTGATTAAATTTGAAAGGAGACTTTGGCTTGGCTTCAAGTCCAAGTATTTCCAAATAGATAGGTGGGTGGTCTAATATTCCCCCAGACCAACCCATTCTCTGTATCTATTTAGCTGCTGAAGAAAAGGCACTTTAATCAGGAAATGATCAAGCCTTCTAGCCAGAGCTACATCCCCAACTCTTCGATTTCTCTAGGTGGGCAAATGCTTGATCATGGGGACATCAGTGAGATTGTGTTGATCCAGGATGTCCTTGAAGAAATCAGATAGAGGGTCCAATTGGTCTTGTGATCCCCAATATACCCCAAAACCCAGGGAGAAGTTAAGGTCACCTCCTATAATCACCTGATCCATCGATGTGATTTCAGTATTTAGGAAGTGCTTGCAAAAATCCTCTCTCCACTGACAAGGGCCATATGCATTGATGATTATGATGGACAAACCAAGATCAGCCGAGAATAGATCCAATCCAATGAATCCAACTCCTCCCCAAGAGGCTGATAAATTTATGGAACGAGGGTCAAAACCGATGGCTATACCCCCTGATCTACCCACAACATCCAGAGAGAGGAAATGCCAACCTGGCTTAATGGAAGCTAGGGTTTGATTGATAGCTTCAGCATTTCCTAGGGTTTCTTGCAGCATGATAATATCGACGGGTTCATTCTCAAATAACCTCCTTGAGGCTAGTTTTTTGGAGGCACTAGCCATGCCTCTACAGTTAAAGGAGAGGCATTTCATGGTGGAACCCTCCCAAGGGTGTTCATTGCTCTAAAAACCCATCCATAGTAGATTGTTTACAAGAGACTACTTCTGCCCTGGCCTTTAGAATAGCTTTGGAAAGATTTGATTTACGACCTCAGGTCGCTTGAGTAATCGTCCCATGGGAGGTGAGGCTGAGACCAGTCTGGTGACAGGTGTCTGGGATGAAATGAGAACAAAGGTTGTATGTGTCAGGCAGAGCAGGATGGTTCAAATCCGATGGTAGTGGGGAGGATGGGGGGGAGGGAAAGGATGGGGCGGTGGTGGAGATGAGGGGTGGAGGAAGGGAAATCTCGCATGAAATAGAAGGTGACTGAATCAATGCTGATGACGAATCTAAAGATGCACAACAAGCATATGTGAAAGAAGTAAAATGAGAGATAGAGGATGTAGAGGGAGTTGTACCCGCTTTTCTTGCGGCCTCTATAGCAACAACAGCTCTAGCACGGGTCAATGGAGGTGACGACATTCTGTAATGCTCTTCCACAGACTTAGAGGATTCACCATGATTATGATCTTTGAGAGCTGATATCGGGGTGCTGACCTGTTTGGCTGTTGTTTTTTCTTTTTGTGGCGTAGATGAGCTATGGGGTTCGGCTGTTTTCATGAGCATAGGGCAGTCCTTGTAGATATGCCCTACCTTATGGCACCTCCTACATCGAAAAGGAACCCCCTCATAATCCAGAATCTGAATCCTGGTATAATGCTGCCATTTGAGAGTAATTTTCTCTTCCAAACCCTCCCTCGTAAGTGTACCAAGATTCTAGCCATCACTCTATTCTTTGTTTACATATAGGTCTTATCATAATCCAGATATGTCCCAAGGGCATTCCCGATCCTTACAAATACAACTTCCGACAAATACTGAAGAGGTAAACCTGGTAATCTCACCCATATGGGACCAACACCTATTTTCTCCCATTCTGGATCGAATAATGGATTCCAGCATTTGAGAAAGACCGGTGCCATCTCAATATGCCAATATTTCGCAAGTACTAGCTCTATGTAGTCCAACTTGGAGAAATGCAGCGTGAACCATCCCCTTGCAAGATTCTGAACCTCTGGTAGCTCTTGTAGTGTGCTGCCCCAAATTTCCTTGACCCAGCTTGTTAATCTTGCCACTGAGTATGCCCTTCCTCTAACATGTCCGACCAATACCATATTGGCCTTATCCACTACCTCTCCCATCGGATTGTCCTCACCGAATATGATAATGAGGTCCTTCGCGGTAGATTTCACACACTTGACTTTCCTCTTCCCGGTTTGTGGAGCCGATGGGTGTCCTTGCAGTGGATCTGAGCCTTCAAACAACTGCGAGATCAGTGCTTTGACCTTAATCACTGGTAATTCGAAGCAGCTAGAGGGAAGGGAACTAGGGTTAGGCGGGATTTGGGGGATCGGACAAGATTGGGGTGGAGGAATGATCGAAGGGATCGGTTCGAAAGCAGGTGATGGAGGTGAAACAGCTGTGAGCAGATTGAGGGTCCCAGGAGATAGCGGAGGGTAGTCAAGGCCCGAAGATTCTAGGGAGAGCAATCCAAATTGAAGCGAGGATGCGGAATAACCTGGGAATGAGAAAACTGGCACAGAAACCGGATCCGAGAGCGTAATTTGATCAAAGCAGCCACGGTTAGGGTTAGGGCTACGAAAGATAGATTTCTCGTGATACGGGTCCAAGGAGTAGTCAACTTCCTCCTCGAAATCCATACTATCCATTATCGGAAACCACCACCTAGACTGCCAGAGAGATAGTTGATCATGGGTGCTTGAGCCGGATGGTGACTGATTGGGAGGGTTTGTAACAGAAGCAGCAAAAGCCACATTAGCTGTAGTAAAATTGTTTTAACTATTACCCTTTGCAAGTGCAGCAATGCGCGCACCACCTGCCTGCCTGTGGCCATGTCAGAGCCCAAAACATCCTCACTCTGTCCTCCACCATTAACGATATATTATATATTATATATATATAATATATATATATATATAATATATATATATATATATATATATATATATATATATATATATTATATATATATTATCATTTGAAATGAAATTCTTGTTTCAATAACAAAAACAAATAGATGTATTTCTCTTGGGTCATTTTGTTGGGCCAGGCTCAGAAAATATAATAATATGACTATATGCAATTGTTGTGCTATCACATATGGATAATAAAGGAATAAAATAAGGAAAGTACTCACTCTCGATAAGGAAGTGATGATTTTTCTTATATTTAGCATGACAGAATAAAACCCTTGTATAGTGTTATAATTCAATATTAGCTCTCTTTACAGTCCTGCGAGATGACCTATAGGCGGAGTTTCAAACCCATGCTTTGGCAGCCTTCCACTCACTCTCTTTAATCATTTACATGACATAAAGGAATAATGTACGAAATCAATCACATAACATAAAAAGCAGACCATATATGTCAAGAGGACCACATATTCACTATGAATCAGTCATAACCGTTCTTGTGCATGCCCAGCTTTATCCTTTATTTTTTTTTCCTTATGATGCTTGTCAAGGACACAACCTTAAAAAATACTCTCAAGTGGAAGAAATTGGAGGCAAACCATGTAACATCTTAAACAATAACTTTATTTTACCAATGTTCACGTGAACTAATCTTTCTTACCACGTGATTCTTTTCTCATTAGCATGTGCAACATAAGAATAAAAGGTTGTTCCATGGAAGAGGATAAACTATTAAACTTAACAAACTATCATCGTGATAAATAGAGCTAGTTGAAACAAATTCGAAACCATTATTAATATCTTTCAAGACATATCAATTTTTCCAAGCTTCAAATTTATACCTTTTTTAACAAACATAGTAAATAGAAAGTAAATTGAAAGGGAATGCCTAAACATCAAACACATCTTCTATTACACCATTCGAGCTATCAACATTTCCAGACCCAATTACTGAAATATTATAAGCATCACTAATTATAACTTTTTTGTGTAGAAATTCTTGAAAATTCTCTACAAATCTACCTCTGATATCTATGTAGAAAATCTGACTGTAGATTAACTTGATAATGCAATATACCAAAGCAAAATACTATAATCTACTTCTACTATCAAACCTGCGGAAGCTTAAAGATCGAGCTGAATTAGAGCTGAACACATATAACCATAAGAAGAAGAATCAATACACATGAAACTTAGAAGAATACTCTGGGGAAAGCCTCAGCTAAAAACCCTGCTATCTGTATTATCATACAAGGTGGAAATATCTCAGAATTACACAAAGCCTTAGCGCTCACAGCTAGCCAGCTCTTAGTACAATCCTCCTGGATGCTCATAGGCAAACAAGGCTTCTCACAAACCTTCTCCTCTGCCCTCCAAGCCTCGTATTTCCTTGCACAATTTTGTCCTGGGTGATCCTCCTATTACCAAGTGTAACACTGATCACTCACACTAATCTCACACCCTGTAAAACTGTGCAATCCTCAAGGAACCTTATTCCTTCTGCATGGGTGAGTTTCCTTTATAGGAAAATTCCTCCAACTGATAGTATAATGTCCCTGTCTTTAATCCCAACTGGGTCTTTGTCTGAACTGACATGCATGAGTTATTTATGAGAGAATCCTCAGTTATCTGGAGTACACTAGTTGCATGCATGCATGCATTAACTGACTGAACTCACAATTAGTTCCTCAGACTGTTTGGAACTAATTTAACTAGACATAACTCAGTTAACTGAGCTAACTAATTAAAACTCAAATACAACTCATCCTTATCTCCTTAATTAAGGGATAACTTCCTCAATCAAAGGGATAACTATTGCATGTCTTCACAAAGACTTCATGTTTGAATTTCTCTAACTAATTAACTCAAGATGAATTAATTAATTACTTTTCAAACAACTGGTGAGACTAAATTCGAATTTTAATTCTCAATTCTAATTCAAGGACAAATCAAAATTGGAATATTCTGAATGCTATTTTTAGCATTTCTTGTTGCTATTCTCAACACTCCCTCTCAACAAGAAATGAATTCAACTCGATCCTGATCTTGAACCTTTGGAATGTTCTACATGCAACACTTCTCTCAAGTGTTATTGCTCCAACAACTCTAGAAACAAAAAAAAACCAACTTGAATTAGAATGATGCCTCTGTCATCAAAGTATCTGGCTGTTATTGCCTCTGTCGACTAAAAACTCTGCACCTCTGTGCTCTTCAGTATCTCATTGCTCTAGCTTCTGTCACTTTGATCTCTGACTGCATCAATCACACTGATTCCTCCAGTTGCATCCATGCTACTGCTGGTCCTACCTTCTAGCACTGCATTTGCACTGCACCTCCTCTCATCATGTTGCATTCGCTGTCTACTGCTGCATTGCAACTCAGTTACTGAGAAGTAAGTAACTGATCTCCCAACTGACCTCCCTATTGGGCTAGAAACACCCTCTAATGCTGAAGCTCCTTCTACCATTCCATCCGCATCCATCTCTACCCACTCAGTCAGTCCTACTACTCCTCATCGGGGCTTTCGTAGCAAGGTCTAATCAAAGAGTTGGGTACCTCAAGGATCGTGCCCATTTCAACCTTCATGGGACTATCACTTCACATCGCCCCACCTCACACCTAGAGGTATGGCTGCATGTGATCCCTCTACTGACTTGGATCGAAATTTCCCCCTACTGGAGGTCTCTGCATGAGTGGATGCCTCCAATCAGTCTCCTCTCATCATCTCCAATTGTGGCTCCTCCACAATTGTCTAAGACTTCTTCTGGGGCTGCATGTTGAGAGGTAATGTACTCTCTCTCTCAACCACCAAGTCTCTAACATTGGCCTTGATCCTCAAGGCTTTGCATGCATCTTGAACCTCAAGAGCATACAATTTTTGTACCCGTGAACCAATCTGTTTCACTTGTCCCGTGGTGATGTGTCTAAGGAAAACCTTTCCCTTACTGAAGACAACATCGTAGCCTTTGTCTTCCAACATTGCGATCGATACCAAGTTCGAAGGATTGACAACAGTGTAGAAAGGCAGAGTCAACATAAGTGCAGAGTTTTTTCAGTTGATAGAGGCAATAACAGTCAGAGACTTTAATGATAGAGGTGTCATTCTGATTTAGTTTGGAATTTTTTTGTTTCTAGAGTTGCTGGAGCAACAACACTTGAGAGAAGTGTTGCATGCAGAACATTCCAAAGGTTCAGGATCGAGATCGAGTTGAATTCCTTTCTTGCTGAGCGGGAGTTTTGAGAATAGCAACAAGAAATGCTAAAAATAGCATTCAAAATATTCCAATTTTGATTTGTCATTGAATTAGAATTGAGAATTAAAATTCGAATTTTAGTCTCACCAATTGTTTGAAAAATAATTAATTAATTTATCTTGAATTAATTAGTTGGATAAATTCAAACATGAAGTCTTTCTGAAGACATGCAACAATTATCCCTTTGATTGAGGAAGGTAGCCCTTAATTAAGGAGATAAGGATGAGTTGTATTTGAGTTGTAATTAGTTAGCTAAGTTAACTGAGTTATGTCGAGTTAAATTAGTTCCAAACTGTTTGAGGAACTAATTGTGAGTTCAGTCAGTTAATGCATGCATGCATGCAACTAGTGTACTCCAGATAAATGAGGATTCTCTCATAAATAACTCATGCATGTCAGTTCATACAAAGACCCAGTTGAGATTAAAGACAGGGACATTGTACTATCAGTTGGAGGATTTTTTATTTTTATTTTTATTATTATTATTATTATTATTATTATTATTATTATTTACTTTGAATTCTCTTCTTCATATACTGTTCACTGCTCCAATAAAATTTGCTCCGATAAACTTGGCTCTAATACCATGTAGAAATTCCTGCAAATTCTCTACAAATCTACCTCTGAGATCTATGTAGAAAAATTTGACTGTAGATTAACTCGATAATGTAATATACCAAAGCAAAATACTATAATCTACTTCTACTATCAAACTTGCGGAAGCTTAAAGATCGAGTTGAATCATAACTGAACACATATAACCATAAGAATAAGAATAAGAATCAATGCACATAACACAAAATAATACTCTGGGGAAAGCCTCAGCTAAAAACCCCGCTATTTGTATCATCATACAAAGTGGAAATATCTCAGAATTACACAAAGCCTTAGCTCTCACAACTAGCCAACTCTTAGTTCAATTCTCCTGGATGCTCACAGGCAAACAAGGCCTCTCACAAACCTTCTCCTTTTCCCTCCAAGCCTCCTATTTCCTTGCACAGTTTCTCCTGGGTGATCCTCCTGTTACCAAGTGTAACACTGATCACTCACATTGATCTCACACCCTGTAAAACCGCGCAATCCTCAAGGAACCTTATTCCTTTTGCATGGGTGAGTTTCCTTTATAGGAAAATTCCTCCAACTGATAGTACAATGTCCACGTCTTTAATCTCAACTGGGTCTTTGTCTGAACTGACATGCATGAGTTATTTATGAGAGAATCCTCAGTTATCTGGAGTACACTAGTTGCATGTATGCATGCATTAACTAACTAAACTCATAATTAGTTCCTTAAACTGTTTGGAACTAATTTAACTGGACATAACTCAGTTAACTGAGCTAACTAATTACAACTCAAATACAACTCATCCTTATATCCTTAATTAAGGGATAACTTCCTCAATCAAATGGATAATTGTTGCATGTCTTCACAAAGACTTCATGTTTTAATTTCTCCAACTAATTAACTCAAGATGAATTAATTAATAATTTTTCAAACAATTGGTGAGACTAAATCGAATTTTAATTCTCAATTCTAATTCAAGGACAAATCAAAATTGGAATATTCTGAATGCTATTTTTAGCATTTCTTGTTGCTATTCTCAACATTTTGAGCCAATTTCCTTTTATTGTCATAAGAGCTAAATATAGAAGCATTACTAGTCATATGATTGGATGCACCTAAATCCATAATCTAGCCCATATAAGAGGAGTAATATTTACTTTTCTAAATAGAATAAGGAGTGATAACAACTTGTTTTTCTTTAGAGGGTTTTTTCTTAGATTTAGCAAGCTCATTATGCATCTTAAAACAATTCTCTTGATCATGGTTAGTTTTTCCCCAATAATTACAAGATTTTTGTTCATTCTTCTGCAAAATACCTACTTAGAATTATTAGGAACCTTTTTTAAAGCACTTAAAATATTAGGTTTAGTGTCCTTTTTAAGACTTGTGAATGGATCCTTGTTTTCATGTGCCAAATTGTCTTCCTAATAATAGTTTAACTGGTGATAAAGTCCTATCTTGTTCACAAATCAAACCTTTGTAGAAGTCTTGAAATTTAGGTTTGAGAGTATCCTTAGACATTTTAATTTCTCTATTTCTAATTTGAATGAATAGAAAATAGATTGGAGGCAATTTCTTTTATGCTAAAATAATAAGTTTCATATCATTCTTTTTATAATTGGCACCAAAATTCTTTAATGTTTAATTATAACTCTTTAATTCAACAAAAAATTGTTCATTCCTCTCAAATTCTTTAATATATAGTTCACAAAATTGTCTTGTTTAGATAGTAATTACAAACATCATCAATATTGTCATCCATTTATGCTAGTATCTTCTATACCTCTACATGAATATCCTTTGATTCAATATGTACATGTAGGTTGTCAAATACAGTTTGAGTCTCTTGCTTATTAACAATGTTCTCCCTAGTGTTCCACAAGGAAGATTCATATAATAGAATAATGTTGAACCTCCTCTTCTACTACTGCATAAAGATATTATATGACATCCTCATTCTTGTTGAACCACACACCAAGAGAACAATTAACTCAATTAATGAATTTAGTTTCATTTCTTCTGTTGTTGCTATGACAATGACCCTAAAAATTTAAGCCTAATCCAATTTTGGAGCCTACGTGAATTGTCATTCCCAGATGCCTAATATCGTCACAATGTTTTCTTGATTATCCTCGCGTTATCTATAAGTGTCACCTCCTCCTTAAGTCAAAGTTTCTAAGTGTTGTCACCTTATCCTTAGAAGAACTTATGTTATCTCACCCAAGGATAGGATAAGGTATATATTTTCTCCACTTAGTAATTATCTTTATTCAACATGAATCTCACACACAAAAGTGGGAAAAAGCACTTTCATTGGGTAAATCACACTCCAAGATGACATGAAATTGGGCTCTAGTTGAGCGCACTCCTTCATACTCATTCAATGCACCCTCCACTTGAGTGCACTCCTTTGAATCGAAGAATTGTGCCCTCTTCAATCTCATGCATGCGTTTTCCTTGTGTATGTGGGTGCACTCCTAGAAAATAGGAGCCCACTTCACTTCACTTAACTAACTCATTCATCCTTCGACAAGTGGCGAGCATGCATGGTTTTGATTTACATGTAATATGCTTATAATCAACTCAATTAATCATTCGCTCTCATAATAATTCTCATCTGGGTTAATCACACATCTTTGAATCAAGGAGCTCTTCATTGATCATTATTTCAAGTAATTTTTTGCATGTCAATTGTTTCACTTTCCTTTGATGTTTTGTTGTTGATCTTGCTTTCATTGATGGCATTTCACTTCCTTTCAGTTTCTTTGTTAGTGTTTTAGTTCATTCTTTCTTGTACAAGTGCTAATATGTTGGTGCAAGTTGTGACTCTTCGCATTCTATAACTCTTTACATTCTAGTCATGATTGCAGAAAAATCTATAAGTATTTGCATATCCTTCCTCTTAGCATTACAATCATTTCATCTTGTTGATGGATTTGTTTAAGTTGATCTTGATCAATTTCATGCAAGAGCACATTTTTGGAAATGAAGGCATCACTGTCTTGGAAATTTGCACCATGAAAGTCAAATTTTCCACTTGAGCACACTCCTTTGACTCGAAGAATGTGCCCTCCTTGAATGCAAGAGCGCACCGTAAATAAACGAGTGTTTCCCCCTCTTGCTTCAACAATGAAATTTGTGCCCTCCTAGTTCTTCTTGAGTGCACAAGCACACTGGGAAGGCTCGAAGTATGACCCTTCATCCCTTCATTGTGCCCCCTTGCGCCCTCCTTGGTCCCTTTTATCACACAAGTGCACTCCAAACCCACAAATGATTTCCCTTCATGCTTCAACATTGCACCTTGTCAAGTCATAAAGTGGGATAAATGATTTAAAATTTATTTTTTCAAACCATGCAAGTAAACTTTGAGGTGAAAGATAGTGTGTGTAAACTGGTTCTTGATACTTTCCTATCAAAATCATTCACAAAGCATCTACAGGTAGATCCCAAAATTGATTCACCTTACATTGATTTTCAAATTCTTAAATTTAATTTTGACTTATTGACCCAAAGTTTACAAATTCAACAATATATATCATACTTCCTCACCATATACTCCATTTGAATTAATCATTGATCAAAATCAACTAAGACTATTCTGAAAATGAATTTAGATGGAACCAATGTTCTGAGTTATATAAGCAAATTCTAGTCAAAATCACTCTCTTTTATTGTAAAACACAAACCAAATTATAGAAATCTAAGTATTTTAATGAAATGAATCATCAATACTTAAAATAAAGTCAATCTAATAAAATCACTTCAAAAGGATAAAATGTGTAATTACAACAATTGTGTAGGGTCCTACGTGATTACAGGATCACTACAGGAAATCTTGTAATTAGTATAGGAATTCTTGTATGATTATAGGATTACTACAGGAAATCTTGTAGTTATTATGGGAATTCCTGTTCTGATTGCAAGATCACCATAGGAAGTATCAACACATAATTACAAGAAGTTCTTACACACGATTACAAGAACTTTTAAGTATTTACAGGAAAAAGAGAGCATGTTCATTCATCACATACATCATAAGAATTATAGATACAAGTCACACCAAACCATGTCAAAGCTTAAAACATATAATAGAAATATGAGCAATGCGTTCCAAGGGTACCTCCTGTTAATTGTTGCTATTAAAGCTATGAAAAGTTACTACAAAATTATCACTCATATAAATCCTCCTTGTATTATTGAAAAATAGAAGTTTGTTACAACAGAGTATGTAGGTTTCTTAAGTATCTTTCTCTCCAACCCACATATGTATCATCTATCTACTTTTATACAAAATATTACTTCTTAACCGAGTTTCCCAAAATTAGGGTTAATTCAATCTTTTTATGCTAAAAATAAACTCAATACAATAGCTCCAATCCTACAATGCATATTCTACTTCTAAATTTGTTGGAGAATATTATGGTAGTTCCATGATATTTTTCGCAATCTTGTTGATTTGATACACCTTGCCTTCAACTTATGGATCAACCTTCTAGTATAAGAGTCCTCCTTGCTAATGTGGAACATAATTGGTGGCTTCCTATATTGACAATTTTTGTACCTTTCGACCTTATTGGTAACAAAAATAACCTTTTCTATCAAGATTTAAGTATTAAAAAGAAATGAATGATTCAACAAATGTTTGTAATTCATAAGTAATTTTAAAAGAAGTAATTCATTATTTAAATGGAAAAAATTGGTAAAATGGTATAGGATGGAGGTTCAAATGAAGGTATTATGTCAAAAATGGGGTGGTCATAGATATTGAAATTTAATCCCAACACACCTTACACCCTTGATCTCTCTCTTGCTTTCTTGAGTGTACTAGCGCACCTTGAAGGCCTCTTGTGAGCCTTGGTCCTTCGTTGTTGCTCTAACATGTGCCCTTCTTTGTATTGATGGAGTTTTATTGCCTAAATGGTGATCCTATCCCATCTTTGCTTTGATTGCACTCTTATCTATTCTTGATGGATCTTTGAACATAATTTGTTGAGTTACTGCTTATGATAGATAGAGGATTTCTTAAAGCTAATTTTTGTCACCATGAGTATGCTTCCATGTGTAGGTGTTCCAAATCCTAGTCTCATTACTCTTTCATAATCTACGGGAATGATGTCTCCCACTACCCATTGAGTGGCCTCAAAAGAAGCTTCAAAAGAAAGCACTGAAGAATTAGTGGAAGCTACAAAGGATACCATTCCTATTCTCACAAACACACAGTGCTTTATATACAAATCCTCCAAGGTCACATGGAAGGATATTAAAGACACATTCATGCAGAAGCAGTTCCCTGAATATTTGGGAGATAAGTATACGTCAACATAAAGCCATCTAGGATTCACATGATTGCATGCAAATTCCCAGTGTTTCCTTGTGCAGAAGAAATTGAGTGGATCCTATTACATATGGATGATTCAGATCTGGTGCTCCGTAGAAAAAGTGGTGGTCATATTGCCACCTAATTTGGAGAGGAAATGAAAAATTACTACAAGATGATCAAGCCCACATAATATGTCAATAAAAATTTCTACACTAGATGGGTTGATCTCGACACGTGAAATCATTAAGTCTTAGTGTCAAGAACTTGCCAAATTGCGACACCGCCCGAGTGCAGTATACCTGATCAAGATTTTGAGGGAGGTGTACTAGTACCTTATTGCTATGCGTTGTAGGTTGCATGGACAAAAGAATGCATAAGTATTTGAAAAGAATTGGATATTCATGCTCAACTTGGTTGTTACCCGAGGCAAGATATTCAATTGGGAAAACATACTTTCTTTCAAATTGCAGCAACATATTGGGCGGGCTAAAGCAACTCTAAGGGAAAATGAGGCACCATAGTTTATATATCAGCATATCTGGTTGATGGGATCTATGCACAGTATGCATTCCAAGGGATGTATTGGAACTCGACCCCACATGATAAGTTTCCAGTTTACTTCCATTGCAAGGTGTTGTCAGATTTGAGTTTCAAAGGGGCATATGCCAGATTTGCATAGGATTTATTTGCAACCATATTTCATATGATATATGAGATCGATCCAATTTTCATGACTAACCAGGTGAAGGAGTCATTTCATAATATTGTATATTATTTTTTTCGCACCAGACGACACATATATTAGATTCTTTGGATGCCAAACTCCTCCCCGTGTTATGCCACCATATGTGACTAATAAGGTGGTCCTATAAGAAGTTGCTTATTTGTTGAATGGTTGATTGTCAGGAGTTATTCATAGAAGGAAGAAGGTGCCTTGGCCCACTTTCTCTTTGATAATTGGTATGCATGAACTAAAGAGCCTCAAGGCGGTAGACATTGAAATACAAGAACTAGGCTGCCTATGTTTTAAAATCAGGAACTTTCACATGTATGATCCTAGGAAAGTATGCAAGGAACATTGTGACATGATATGATACACCTCAGGCTACATACCAATGATTACTATAGAAGATGAAAATGTGAATAATTGGTAAAATGCATCTACAGTCCCACAACTGTGGAATGTACAGGTTCATGAGGAACCACAAGCAACAACTACATAAGCTAGTGCACCAACTCCCAAGAAAAAGATCAAGCATGATCCAAAAATAGAAAGTAGAATAAAATGGAAAGATGAACCATTGAATAAGGAAGTTACTGAGGTCGAACAAGAGAAGAAAGAATTGGAGGCAAAGATGTAGCAAGAGGAAAAGGAGAAGAGGAAGTAATATGAATTTCTCATGAAGAAACAGAAAGAAGAAGAGTGGAAGAAGAAAAATGAAGGCAATCACAGGAGGAGGAAGCAACGAGAACGTTGGAAGAAGAGCATATGACTCAGAAAATAGAAGAAAAAATGGAGGAAGATGATGCCATCCAGCCCATGGATGATGAACTAGGTTCCCCTCCAAGACCCCCTCTTACAGATGGCCATCTCCCATTTAATGAGATGGGAATCACACCTCCACCAGAAGATAGAGTCATGGACGTACGTAATGTTACATTTGATCAGTTGAAGAAAAGGATCATGCAAGAAAGACAAATATTGTTATTGAATGATCACCGGAATCCAGTCTTTGAATGGTGATAATTGAAAACACTAGGAGGAATCCTTAGGAGATCATGGAAGCTAATGTTACTTTTTCTACAACAACGCAGAATAAATTAGAGTATTTTTTTAATGAAAATGCATGTTTGAGGATAGAATTGGCTGCAGTAAAGAAATAAGTGGAACATCTCACTGTAGAAAAATAGTGATTATTTGTTAGCATTTTGAACACAACAAAGTGGAAATCAACTATACAAGAAGAATTGGGGCTCATGGAGGACATCATGGCATAACTGTATGATGAAATGATACTCCTGCATGAGTTAGTAGCACCTATAGTTAGTATACAAAAGAAAGTGCAATAAGTCTCGAAGCTCCTAAAGGTGGAAAATACAGTTATTGATCAAATCTAAGAATGGGCTGCCAAATATCTAGATGTTCCGCAAAAGTTGGTCATAAAGGACATGATTTCTTCTAAAGTAGACAAAGTTTAGTAGAGACTCCATATTTAGAATTACATCCATCTCAAAGAACAGTTGGCTAACACTATTACTGCTTATATCGATTACACAATGATTTGGGTCCCTAGCACAAAAACACATGATGCCTTTGGTGGGATCACTTGGAGAGATAAGAAAAAGAGAAATCATCTTATGAGAGGTAAAGTAGTACATTGAGCAGATCAAACTGCTATCACTTAAGAAACAATTTCTAAATTGTTCACATCAATTTGATTGTAAAGGTTAGGTGTTAGTCCAGGTTTAGTTTTTCCATGTTTACTTTAGTGTCTAAGTCCTAGGAGTCTTGGTGGTATGGTTAAATAAAGGTCAACACTCCGTTCTCATTCATCACTAGTCCCACAACTCACATAGATTTCATGTATCAAATTTTTTTTAAGGTTCTTATGCGCTACGAAACTGTCTAGGTGTTTTTGTAGCACAAAACCCAGTCTAGGTGTTTTTGTAGCGCAAAACCCAGTCTAGGTGTTTTCGTAGCGCAAAACCTAGAATTTTCACTGGCTGCGCTATGAAATCGGGGCTTCGTGCGGATCCGTAGAAAATCTCACCTAGCTGTCAAATCTATCAAAATTCGTTATGTTTACATCATCAGTTGTCAGCTTATACACTTCGCCTATCATATTCAACTACTTATCCTCATCATTAGAGTCGTTAGGTGTATTGGTATGCTCAGGTTGCAAGTTTCAAAAAGAGCCAAGTATTCACAGTCATGATTTATGTTTGGTTTCATGCATGAGGAGTAAATTGACAAGCGTTCAATTTGAATTCATTGAAGATCAAGCGAGGCAGCTTTCCTTATCCATTGCAAGCGAGGTAGTGATCAAGATTGAGACGGTGCAGGCTTCTTTAATATTCACGTTGCAGGAATTCCATGGAGGGGTCTACAAAAAGAAAGGATCACAGGTCAGGCAGGTGTTTGAGGAACGAACCTGAAGACTTAGATATTATCCTAAAGAACAATGAAGTTGG
Organism: Pinus taeda; assembly: GCA_000404065.3. NCBI lineage: Eukaryota > Viridiplantae > Streptophyta > Pinopsida > Pinales > Pinaceae > Pinus > Pinus taeda. The sequence continues at coordinate 45,305 of APFE031300775.1, forward strand.
ACGAGCATTCAAACAGGTTGGTTGTTGGAGATTTTGCGAGAAACTTCAAGGAGGCCATATGCAAGTCACCAGGGAATTTGCCTTAAATTTCACAGGATTGAATTCGAAAGTTGGGATCCTCGAATTTCCAATCTCTACAGAGGTTATATCTGCAGTCACTGAAATTCCAAGGGGACATGAAAGGTGGTTTAAAAATTTCAAGTTTGATATGACTCTGTGCAAGGAATTTTTGAAGCCAGAGTTCTTTGATTCGGACTTGAACAAGTCAGTACCCAGGAGTTTTGTCAAAGACTCATATGCCAATCTACTTACCTGCATACAGAGATACTTTACCTATGAGGGAAGGTATCATAAGGTGTATTCTTATCACTTCAAGCTTCTGCCTCATTTCATTGAGAAGATATCTCTTGATTTTCCTTTCTATTTGTTTCGTAGCCTAGGCAAAATGTGTGATAAGGTTCAGTTGAGGAAGGAAGCCTGTGAGACCTCGTTGTTTCATCATGGCTTAGTCAAGTTGATTGTTTTACATGAGCTCCAGAAAATAGACAGGGATTGGTCCATGTTCATGTTTATGTCAGGCTTCAAGGATGAAAATGGTCTCAGTCCTCATGCTACGAAGGTTTCTCCACCAACAGTGAGTCATCGTGCAGAAATAAGGTCCAGGAGATTCGTGAAGTTAAAAGCTAGGAAGTAGGTAAAGGAGCCCACAAGACCATTGATGATTCAGTACACACCCCAACAGTCACAAAAAGGGAAAGCTCAGATCAAAGAGGTGGTACAAGAGAAATCGACAGGTGAAACGGTCCAAAGAAGAGTAACCAGGAGCCAGTTAGCTAAAGAAAAAGGCAAGACAACAGTTACTGAGGGAAGCCTGGTTTCAAAAGGAAGTTTGAATGATTTGCTCCAAGCTATCGACATTAAAGAATCTCCTCTGGTTCAGGCAGACTTGATAGAAACAGGTAAAGACAAAAGCAAAAAGGCCAAAACCTCTAAAAAGCTCAAGTTTGATGATCAGGTTTCTAAATTTGTTTTTAAACCAAGAAGACCTGTGACAAGGCGTTCAAAAAAGATACAAGAAGCACTGCCTGAAGCAAGTGAAACAGGGGAGGTAATAAAATCTTATGAAGGACCTATGACTGCATCAGAAACATCATCACAGCTGCATAAAAATGACAGGGGTAAGGCAGTCATATCTCAGCAAGAGGAATGTAGTCTTGAAGAGTTAAAGAGAAAATTGAATTTGGAAAATCTTGAAATTGCAAAACTAAGAAAAGCCTCAAGAAAACATGCAATCAAGGAAGCTCATTTTAATAAAATGGAGGCTCTATGGGAAGACAAAACGATTTCAATACCTGAAGTGGTAAATTGTCATGCTCAGTACTACACCTTGACAGTCCCTGCAATAAAGGAAGCAAGATACATCAGAAAGGTCAATGCAAAACTGAGAGCTGGAATCAGAGTTATGAAGAAGCAAATTGAATATTTGAAGACACAACTAAGCCAACATGAAGGACATTCTTAACTAAGAGAAATCACATAGTAAGTAAGGTTGAGTCCTAAATTTTCATGGATTACCTTTTGAAGTTTATCTTTAAAGGATGGTGTCTATGTTTTCAGTTTTGAACAACTTCATGACAAATAGAAAAGCCATTGCAGAAAAAAGAAAGACTCAAGAAAGCTAGATTTTGATCTTAAGCTATGTTTTTGAAATTACACAGCAGTTTCGTAGCGCGCTACGAAACTGCTGTAGGTGATGCCTAATGCACAGCAGTTTCGTAGCGCGCTACGAAACTGTTGTAGCTGCATATTATTATTCGATGGGCCAATTTTGAGGGACAAAGGGAAGTCTTTTTGGAGCAAGGTACACATGGCATGGAAAACTAAATAATCAAAGGCATTTTTATGCAATTAAAAGAAACAAAGGGGATAATTGATTTCGAAGATCCTTATGGAGGCCAAAGCAGAAAAATAGGAACAACTTCCTAATTTTCAGGAACAATTTAGGGATGAGGCATCAAGAGTCAGCAGGAAGTTTCAAACCATCACCACAACTAAGCTCAAGAAATCCATTTGTTAGAAAACGAGTTTGAATTGTAATTAATGCTACTGCCAACATGATGAGGAGTTATACTCCTAATTGTCTTAGGTCACTAGAACTGTTATTCAACAGTCAATTACATTAATAGTTAGTTTTAAGTATGAGCAGGTGTCATAGTAGGAAGAATTCGAGTTCCCCTCATGCTGGAGGAGGAATCTCAGCTATGTAAAGAACTATATATATAGGAGAAAGAGCAATGTACCAAGGGTTGAAGAATTTTCGGAGAAACTCTCATATTGTGCTTTTGTAATACTCTATTTTCAGTAATACAGTACTTGGCTTTGCTTCTCAGGAATCAAAAGGAATTCAATGTTCAGAATGTCTTGTGTTGTCCTCCTCTCATTATTTACAGTGGTATGAATGTGTGATTACTTAGAAATCACTGATTGTGCTCTAACTTCCTTCATACATTTATAAATTGTGTGGCCCTATATTTATCTGGTATATTCTCTATATGTTGAATTCTTATGCCCTGACTTCTATGTAAAGCCAACATTATTGTCAATACTGAAGCATGTTTGACTCCATAAGCCCAATGGATATTTTCTAATTAGGTTTCAACCTTTTACACTTGTTCATTTGTTTCGAAGAGTTAGCCATCTTATTTATTATCAAAATCTTTAATCTTGTGAGAGAGCCCTCTCAGGTTGGGGAGGCTAAGCCTCAGCCAAAAGTAGGTTTGAAAGAGTTACACAAGGTCTCCCTGATCAGCAGCTTATCATGGCTAGGTTTTGTGATAACACAAACAAACATCAGAAAAAAAAAAAAGGCTTGGAGATTACCAAAAACATTATTCTACAGTATACCATTGTACCAACTAGAACTCACATGAAATTGTCATGGTTATGGAATATTGTACAATCTAGCTCCAAATTTATATTGACAAAAGCATTGGAGGTGAAGATGTGGTTTGCAGTATATTTGTCAGTCTGGATCAAAGACATTGCTACAAAATTCAGAGGATGGAATTCATACATCACCAATGAGCTCCATGAACAAGAAAAAGAGTTATCCATTTGAAATCATTTTGTCCTATTAGAATTTTTGTCTTATGTAGCCATCATCCTATATGTTTTTTTCTTTTGTAATAAGTTTAATGGAGTCCAAGAGACACATGTGGAATATGAAAAGACACATGTGGAATGTAAAAGGTCATATATAGAAAGAAAAAGGTTGTATGGAAGCCCATAGGTCATAGAATTTGAAAATTCATGAGGAAACTCAAGAGTATTGTAATTTGTTATAAGAGTTCCTCATAACTCAATTAAGGGGCTTGGATTCTTAGTGAATTGCCTTGGCTTATCTTGTATTACATAGGAGGAAAACCATTCTTTGGAGAAGAAAGTTGTAGCTTCATGTTCCACTACTGGATCTAGTGTTTCACCGATGTAACGATGTACTTGGAACCTTTTATTAATAATCTAATTCTCCTCGAGCCAACACTTATTCATGCATGTATTATGCATGTAATAAGACTATCCTTGGCATGTTTGTAGTATATGTTGTTGTAATACATACTAAGATTAATGAACTATTTAGTTACTTAGATATGGATATTATTGAATGAGTGTTGTTATGATTTTATAATTATTGTTTATCTTGTGAACTAATTTGCAGGTTAATCAACAAGTCTTCCTCTTTCGCTTGCGGGCCTCACTTAGGATAGTATTATTACTTCCCTAATGAGAGGATTGTTTTCCTTTACACCCATAGAAGTTTTGTTTGCATTTTACATTCGGTGTCACACAAATCTTATGTACTTACTACCCCAAAGAGTTGTTATGATCTCTTGTGTATGTCTTGTAACCAATACACACCTCTAAACCATTCACAGTGGTGGTTGGACCTTATAGCCGAATGGGACTCCTATACCAAATAGTGTGCGGCCTAATTGGGACCCCATATCGAAGAGAGCTCCTGTATGTTGGTGGCACCTAGCACTATCAACATCATGCTGCTAGAAGGGGCACTAGATGATGAGTTGAGCCCATGAAGTCTGTTTGAATCTCTTACCTTAAATGGCTTCATCCTAGATCATAATCCTGAGGTGTGCTTTTGAGGCCCTCGATCTTTCAATCTTCGTGGACTTTTTGCATAACTGGTAACATCTGAATTTTGATGGCAAGGGTACCACAACCATCCTTGATTACATAATTGAGTTTGTTTAATTTTGTTTTTCAATTGGTGTTTATTCCAAATATATTCTCACAAGGTTGTTTACTCTTACATTGGATGGTTGTGCTAGGAAATGGTGTTACTCTTTACCCACTATTTCTATCTCCTTTATTAAGCAATTGGCTAATGAGATTCATCATGTCTTCGATAAGTATGAATATCAAGATATTCTTAATGAAATCAATCAACTTAGAATGGAATCAAATGAATCTCTTGAGAAGCTTGTTGACATGTTCCTTCATCTTTGCTATGAATTTCCGGACGAGGATGTGGACTGAAAATTTTTGGATGAAAAGTTTCGTTTCTTGGTCAAGATTTCAATAACATATTTTCAATCAAATTCATCATGCACTCTGGTTCAAAGGGAATTTCCATGTCTTGAAGAATAATCTAATGTTCCTTCTATTCCTTTTCGTCCTCCTTTTGATGTTCTGTGTTTTGAGCCTATGTTGATTAGTAAGCTGGAAGATCTTTTGCCTAATGAGGAATTAAGTTTTCTTTCACATATTTCCCCAGATAAATATTTGTTTAATATTATTAATCAATCATCTTTTAATATTTATAATCCCCTTATTGATCTTGAACCTGTTAATCAAGTTGAATACTTGGACAACTGTTATCCAGATCATTTATTTTCTTCTAGTTTGAAGGATGTTTATTGTTCAAGTCTTATGGATGAATCCTTGTTCCCGCAAGAAGATATGGATATATAGAAGTTTCAAATTGAGTTGATGCAATCATTTAAAATTTCCTTTAAAGAATACCTTATCTGATTCAAGAATATGGCATGCTTGTTATTGAGGATTTTTGTTGCAATCTTGAAAATCTATTTGATGGACCTCAATCGCTTCATGAATATCATGATTTGAATAATGAATGTCATCCAGACAAGAAATTGATTGCACTTTCTCAGTTTAATTGTCAATCATTTAAGAATTCAAAGCCAATTTAGGTGGATATGACACTTTAGCCCAACTGATGGTTATGAAATGTTCCTACTACCCTAATGGTACTAGTGAATTTGGTCATTTCAAAAAATAATTGCAAATTTTATCATTAACATCATTTCATGGGATTTCGATTATTTCTTGATGGATTCTAATTTTCTTCATGTTCAATTTTCAAACCCTCCTGATAGAAAGATTAATCATATTTTCAAATTTCAATTGTTCCATCCCTCTCCACGTAAAATCGTAATCTGTGATGCAGAAACAAAGAGTGGTACTAACGATTGTTGAATATCTCGATCTCGCATCTCCTCTTCATCATCCATTAAAAAGTTCCATTTGCACATCAACATTGATTGTGGTCAATTTATGTCAGACATTGATCCTGATTTTAACATAGATATGTCTTTGCTCAATCTTTCTTGTCAAAGTGTTTCAAAAGGTTGTTTCCACAATCCTGTTTTCGATTGACTTGATGCATCCTATCGACTATGACCCATGTATCACGGCCTATTTCTTCATGCTTTCAATCGGGTCTGGTATAGTTATGAGCCTTGGAAATGTTGTTGTTGTAAAATTTCTCATTCCATAGAGTAGTCCAATGTGTCACACCATTGTTCTTGCACCCTATTCTTATATGTTTTAATGTGGATGCTTTTTTTGTTTATCTTTTTTCACTGCACTGCATCTCACTTTGATTTTGTGTGAGCACATCTTTCGACTTAAAAGTCAAGAGCAACTAATATGGTTGCATTGGAAGTTTCAATTCACTTAGCCCAAATATGTAATTGTTAGTGTACAATAGGATAGGTTTCATTTAGTTAGACGCACTCCATTCTTTTTCCATATTTTGTCTTTTGGTTCTAACAGTTCTTGCATAAGAGCTAGTTTTGAGCTTCAAGGCAATGTGGCTAGTATTTTGTGAAAGGAAAGTTGTGGTAATGTGCAATACTTGGCTAATATTTTACCTTGTTCCTTGGTTTGGTTGATATATTTATAAAGTCGACGATTTTTGGATGGAAAATATGATCCTTTCAGCTAGGAAACCAAAATCAGAACCATGATGCCCGTATCTATTTATGATTCTCGTTCCTACACTCGTTTTTGTTTATTAATGATGTTTTTCTTGCCTATATATTTAAGAAGATAAAAATAAGGGAAAATATTTAGCGGGCTAAATATCAGAGGTTTATAAACCTATATTTGAAGGAGCAACCTCTTTTGCTCTCAATAAGTCGAAAACCCTCTTCCACTCCATATTAAAAAAATAAATAAAGAAATAAAGGGTGAAAGAAGAGAAAGAATTCTTACGCAGGGAGATGAAGCAAGTGACTTTGTTAGGGTACTATCCACAATCACTGGTAGGAAAACAGCGCTTGGGTTCCTAAAGTGACTTCGTCGGTGTACTATCTAGGCTTGTTGGAAGTGGAGCAACACCAGAAATGGAAGCTCATACTCTGACTAGTTTTGACTCGTGATTCTATACTACCCTTAGTCTCATCGAAAAGATTTCGCTAACTTTATGGTTTATTATGACGAGTAATGGAATAGGGAAGACTATATCTTTAGACAAGTATAATGGGGAGATGAGGTGACTCATTGATTGAATAATTACTTCCTAGAGAATTGAGACTTCACACATAAATGAAACCAAAGAAGAGAGGTTGGGGTACTCCCAGTGTGTCACCAAGTGTTGTCACTATGACAATGACCTTCAAAAATTTAAGCCTAATCCAATTTTGGAGCCTATGTGAACTATCATTCCAAGTTTCCTAATGTCCTCATGATGTTTGCATGATTATCCTTGTGTTATCTCTAAGTGTCACCTCCTATTAAGTCAAATTTTCTAAGTGTCATCGCCTTATCCTTAGAAGAACTTGTGTTATCTCATCCAAGGATAGGAGAAGGCATAGCTTTTCTCCACTTAGTAACTAGCTTTGTTCGACGTGCATATCACAGACAAAATTGAGAGAAAACACTTTATTTGGGCATAACGCACTCGAAGATGACATACAATTGTGCTCTAGTTGAGGACACCCCTTCGTGCTAAAAAACTATACCCTAGTAGAGTTTACTCTTTCATACTTAATCAGTGTGCTCTCCACTTGAGTGCACTCCTTCAACTCGAATAATTGAGGCCTCTTCAATATCATGCATGTGTTGGCATTATGACATAGGTTTGGCGCTATGACACAGGTGTTGTCCTTCATGACAACTCACTCAAATAACAGATCACAGTTCAGGCTCATAGAATGAAGGAAAAAAAGATATATGCAAGTTCACCTTGACCAAGCAACGTATACATGTGGGTTCTCTGACCAAAAGATGCATATGTGTATACACGCACTTTCACGCAAGGAAAGGCGCATACTTGTTAGAGAATTTGGTTTTGGTCCGTGGTATTTGGACCATGGTATTTTGACCCATGGTATTGGTCCGAGGTATCTTATCCGAATTGTTAACCCTAGGTAATTGGTCCAAGGTATTGTTTCTAAGTGGTTTTGGACCATGGTATTGAGTAAGGCCTAAGGCTATAAAAGGAGGAGGAGATCATTAGGTAAAGGCACTCAAGTATTGAATATCTAATGAAGAGCAAGATCTAGAATACTGGTCATTTGGTTATGGTGCATAGCTGGAGCTGAATCAAGGAGGAACCTGAGCGCTTGAAGAAGGATAAGCTCTATTGATGGGTCAAGATCTTAAGGCTTGAAGAGAAGTATCTTTGTGTGGTTTTGATCTTTTATCTGAATAATTGGTGCATGTTGTAATATGTAAATTTTATGATCTGGGTATAGTTGATGTCTGAATAGTGGAAGAGGTTAAATCATCTTTTATAGATCTATATGCAGGTTCAATATAGCAAAGGCACGTATACACGCTGGTTCGGCATTTCAAAACTGCGTATACGCAGGTCTGCCTTGCGAAAAGTGCGTATGCACGCAGGTTCAACACATTGAAGTAGCGTACTCCTCATAAAATATGTTTTAGCTACTTTTGTTTACTGTTGCAGTGTTCTGGGTTCTATATTGAGTTATGGTTACTGTTACTGTATTCTAGTTACAACATTCATAAAAGTGATTGTTTGATTCAGTTTTGGTTGGTACAAATGAGATTGGTTGATGTAGATATATTTGATGTTTGATTGATGTTATTGATGGATCCAGTCTGAAAATTTTTGAAACGTGGTCCCTGGAAGAAAAGAGAAGGTTGTAGCCTTCTATAGGTCAGCACCTATGTACTAGTAAACACATCAGCTAGTACAAGAGCAAAGGGGGTTGTAGCTCCCTTCTAGGAAATGTTGGAGGAAAGGTTGTAGCCTTCTGCAGGTAGAAGCCTGCGTACTGGTATAAGACTACACTAGTAAAAAAATTGTAAAAAGAAGTTTCTTATTAAAGAAAGACAGAGACAATTGCAGTAGGTGGTTTTCACCCATATTGGGTTTCCACCTTATATCTTGTGTTCATGTGTGTGATTGCCTGTTTTGTTTACTGCACCTGGTTACTGTTTATATGGTTCTGATACACAGATTAAAGATCAAATAACTAAATTATAAGTTTGCAAGGTATATGTTGGTTGCTCTAAACACAGTTGTGTATACACATAAGTTTCATTAACAGAAGCAGCGTATATAAATATGTTTATGGAAATGAAATATTGCTAACTTGCTAATACCGATTCACCCCCCCCCCCCCCCCCTC
>APFE031300791.1:0-19341 GCA_000404065.3 Pinus taeda
TCTATCCCTCCTCCTATCCGGAGTGTCCAACAATCTGTATCTCTAACTCTGTCACCACCATCTGACCTATAACACCCATGTGACCTACTACCATATGCCCCATTATTTTTGTCCTCTTGCTCATGGTTGATCTGAAGTGTTCCATGTCGCTGCAAATATAACAAACTCTGAAGTATCACTACCTTTACCTCTAATAGCTTCTCTTGTGCCTCTATGATTATATCATTATCTACCTTACAACTCCTTATTTCTTCCTTTAAGTAGCTAGTTTATCTGCCAAATCTAAAGATTTCCCAACATCATATTGCTCTTATGATTCATAGGGAGAGACTTTGTAGTCTACCATCTTGCTAGCCATTTGATATTTCTTCCTACAAAGTATATCATGTCAGCTAAATCAAATCACAATAAACCAACATACCTTAGTATAGCTCGGGAAGGATACCTTATCTGCAACATCAACAAATCAATGTGATAGATGTATAACATAATCATGACATCATATAGAAACATAACACATAAGCATATAACCATGCAACTATCATTCTATCTAGGGTGCATTTGAGTCATTAGTGCATGACCTTATTAACAACTCATACCACAAACTCATGCATGACAACAACCATTACATCACTGTACACTTGACAGCATGCAAACATTAACATGCATAAGCAATGCATAACCAACCGTACATATGCATAAACACATGTAATCAAGCATAAATGAACAATACTTGTAACCAAACCTACAATAATGATACATGTAACCAAACATAAAATAATGAAACCAAGCGACATATAACATGTAAGAAACATATAAAAACATGTAACTAGTCATACACTCATGACGATGCACTCCACAATAACAACATCAAGTTCCTCATGATGACATCACTACAACCATGACCAACATTATGCCAATGCAACAAGCAGATGGAATGCAAGTGTAAGAGACACACATGAAATTGACATGCATGCATGACCAATACACATCCCATCCAGTTTGAGGGGTGAACCATGCTCTGATACCACTCTGTAACACTCTCCTACCACATTTCCGCAAGCAACTAGCTAGTCAGGGTAAAGACGAGAGGCCACTAGGATATGATTTGACATTCTAAGTCATGTTAAGTGTTGGGCACGGGATCCCCCAAGGCAACTTTTGGGGCTTAAAGCCCAGATTTTGACCAAATGCGATGTAAAGACTTCGTGTTTTGTGAGAACAGAGCGCGAAGATTTTAAATGAGTCATAGGGTTGTCCACCCTCATTTTTGTAATGTAATGTCGGCTTTAGAAATCTATCCATGGTCCACGGACCATGGGATTGTATAAATAGAGTGAGGCTCTAAGTTGTAAATAATGGAATGAGAGTCATGAATGAAGGATGAAGAATTGAGTTTTATCTAAGTGTCAAGTTGAATCTTTTGATCATAGAGTAGGAGAAGGCTCCAACTGAGTGCATAGGGTGAATCAAGTTTGTAACCTTTGGAGAAGAATAAAGAGAATTTTTACATCATTTTTGTCTACCTTTTTCCTATTTTGTGCATTGAATGTCTTGGATATAAATGGCATTTATATTGTTTATATGATGCACGAACTTACATGAATGTGTTGATAAAGTGAATATAAGATAAAGTATCTGTTTACGCGAAGATAACTAATTGTTATAAGAATATAAGTAAGATAAGGAATATATGTGGTGTAACTTGGGGAAGTAGTGCAGATCGCTACTTTAGCAGTGCGAAAGCACCTTAGCACCTTAGGGTTGCGTGAAGGCGATTATAACAAATCGCGAAGGCCTCGTAGGTCAGGATAATGCGCGAAGTGACCTGCAAAAAGGTATTCACAGTTGGACTAAACTGACTCCTCAAACATCTTAAGGGTGTGGAAACTTGGTTCCAACATTCCCCCATACTGCTTTGGGTGAGGCCTCAGTCCGCGCTCCGTTGGCTGTTGTCGAAAGGGCCAGTAGTGTAGTAATTTGTTTGGCTAATTAACTCCAAACCTGGGTCAGGCCCCCTCAAGCCAACAAATGGTTCCATTGTCAGGACCAGAATCTACATAGAGATTTATGATGTCGTATCATTGGAATCCAACTAAGAAGGAAATTAAAGGTTGGTTGGACAAGAGAATTCACGAGTTCGCGGCGCAGGAGAGCAGGAATCTACGACTATCAAAGGAAGAGTGGTTAGACTGCTACTTGTACACAGAGATCCATGAAATCTTCTTCACATCTTTCCCTACTGAGTTGTACGAGTGGATCACAAAGTTAGCAGATAGCCAAGGAAGGTGGAAACTCAAAAATCCTATTGTGTGGACCCCAGAGTTGGTCTGCAGATTGGAAGCATTGGAGGATAAGATCATGCACCTTGTTGATCACTGGATCGATTAGATTATAGGAGGATTCATTACTGAGTTCGCGGTAGATACTTCAGTCAGCTATAGCGAAGCAGAGCAATGCTTTATCAAAGGACTACGAGATAAGTACATAAAGTCTCTAAATACTTGGATTAAAATACTATTGTGTGAAAAGAGGGTTATGCAATTACCTTGATATCCGGAGCTACACGAAGTGGAAAAACCTATAGGAATGAAGGAAGTAAGGGACCAAAGAATAGCCCTTTGATTTTACCTCTGCGAGGGGACGAGGAAGAGCTCGTGAAGGTCTGCCTGTGAAGTGCGATCCATTTGATAAGGCGAAGAATTCCGTGAATACCACTCCCACCCACACCACCACTAGTTTCACCGCCTTCACCTCCATCTTCACTCATACCACCTCCGCCACCACCATGAGTCAATATGGCAAGCGCGATAAAGTTGCTTGTGTTCAAGGGAGTAGGAAATGAAGATCCAGACCATTTTTTGTTTGTGATAATACTCGTATGGGAAGCACATCGAGTTACAGATGATAATATAAAGAAAGCGATGTTGGTCAGTGCTCTATAGGATCATGCATTGACTTGGTATATTAAGCATTCTAATGACAATCCAAATGAGGGAATTGCGGATATCCAAATTGTGTTAAACAGAGATTTTAGCAGGCTAAAGTCAGAAGCGCAATTGATCAGTGGATTCAAAGAGATTACAATGCTACCAGGCGAGACTCCTTGGGAGCTAGATCAGAGACTGAAGTGTACAATTCGTGAAGCTAATATGACTTTGATGGATGGAAAACACCCGAATGATTTGTAGCACCGCTAACATCGCATTTGAGGAACACATTGTCGCAATAGAGGTTAATGACTCAGGAAGATGCCTTGGAAATCGTGACAACGCTGCATGAAACCCTGATGCAGGATCCTAACTTGGGAGTTCAATAGATCCATGTGTATTTGAAAAGCTTATGCCTTGAGATGCAGAGTCTGAAATAGGATAGGATAGCTCGACCATAAGTGCGTGAAGAGGTGTGGTGCGTAAAATGCAAGGATCAGGGTTGTTACACAGTACTTTGTCACCGTTTTTCACCGTCCCTGTTACCCCTCTCCCGCATGTTGGAGGACCCATTCCGGGACTTGTGAGAAGTGACAAGACTTGAAATCACTTGCCTTATTTACCTCTAAACATGAGCTTCATATGCCCTTAAGACATCTCTTGCTCATTGCCCCTAAAAATAGCCCTTTTTGCATTAGCGCTGGTGCCCTGTGTTATGCCCGCACCAATGGGGAAAATCCTAATGAAAGGGCGCGCCATTGGCACTCTGTCCCAGAGTTGCAATCGCGCCAACCATTTTGGGCAAAGTTTTCAACCACTCAAATCTCCGAAGGTTCTGTCCACCTCATTCACCAAACTGATTCCAAGTTGAGTGAGGATGGTTTGGCTTCAAATCTCCTTGGATGGAAAGTTGTTTGCCACCATTCCATGGAAGTTTCCAAGTGATGAAGCCAAATCCATTATTGTGGGGGATTGAACTTATCTCTTCCTTTTCCTCTATAAAAGCTTGTTCCCATGGCTTGAGCAAGCTAGTTCTAGTGCTAGTTCTAGTTCTAGTTCTGAAAGTTCTGACTCTTGTGGCAATACTTGGGCTGAAAGGAAGATATCAAAAGGTTGGAGTTGCAAGAAGCCTTCTTTGTATCCAGAAGGCTTTCCCTAAGTAAGGAGACTTTGTCACTAAAGAGAGAGAGAGCTTGTCCCTCACCCCTTCAAGCTTTTGCAAGATTTGTGTAGCTGAGCACCCCGCCAAAGGAGGACTTGACGTCAGGACGCTGGTTGTATTCTCCTTTGTTGAATTATTAATAATAGATAACTATCATTATGGTTCAATTCTCGTTGTACTTGTAATGGTTGATGTTGAATTATATCCTTCCTGACTGATGTATAATTGCATATATTAGATTTCATGCTTGTGTTTGTGTTGTTCTCTTTGTGTGCAGGTGTCCATTCACGGAGATAGTGGAGGGTTGTGACCGGCCAAGACAAAGGAGCATGGGCGACGTCTCTTCTATGAACAAAAGCGTTGGAACTCAAGTAGGTCTTCATCACCTACCTTTTATTTGCAATTAGGAACTTGCGTGATAGCATTGTTTGATTGTTACTAGACCTGTTCTGGGCTAGTAGGGATCACCTCTATCCGTAGAGGGGATTTACCTCTCCAACAACTAGCCTTGGGTACCTGGGGGCGATTCCCGAAATTGACCCTAGCAAATTCCCATAATTCACCCTTGGAAATACCCTGGGCACTTCCCAAATTCAACCCTAGGTGATTCCTAGAATCACCCCTTTGCGATAATAGGAATCAACCATTGGCGATTCTCGGAATTGACCCTAGCCCTAAGAGCTCAAGAGTGACTCCCATAATTGACCCTGGACGATACCCGAAATCGACCCTGTGCAATTCACAGATTGACCTTGGGTGATTCCTAGAAATGATACCCTAGGAGATACCCACAATCAATCCTGGGTGATTCCAAGAATCATCCCTGGATGATACATTAGGCGTCCAGGTGTGATTCCTGAAGTCGACCCTAGTGATACCTAGAATCGACCCTGGGTGATTCTTGGAATCAGCCCTGGGTGACTCTCAGAATTGAACCTAGGTGATTCTTAGAATTGACCCTGGAAATTTCCTCGAATTGAGTCTGATCGATTCCCGAAAATGATCTTATGTGATACCGTGCGCTCCAAGGGGCAACTCCTAGAATCGACCTTGGGTGATGACTGAAATCTACCCTAGGAAATACCATCAATCAACCATGGGAAATTTCTAGAATCCACCCTAAGTGATTCTCTGAATCGACCCTAGGCACTGAGGGGCGATTCCCATAATTGACCCTGGGAGATACCTGTTAGTGTCGGTATCTTCATCCCTCCGTCAGAGATCAAATCCTCTTGTTGCATTTCATATTAGGTGTCCCACCCAATCAACTGCATACCATTAGGCGCATGGATCATCTGATGGTAGTGGGCTTTCTTATAAGTTCCCTCATGTCATTTACCTACTGGTTCATGTTTGATCATTAAAAAGCATATACAATCACCTTTTTGCCTTTAAAATTGCAAAAGTTCATTTAGGGTTTCATTGTCATTTAGGTCTAGGCTTTTCATTAGGGTTTCATCAAAAAGTGTGTCAAAATGTCCAGTAAGCACCAGCAGGCACATGAGGAGGTTCCAGCATCAATAAAGTTATCATCAAGTGTTCAAACATGTGTCTTTCCTCAAAACTCTGTTTTGAGGAAAAACAGAGTATTTTTGCTCTAATTGTATAAATTTATGTAACTTGATTCCTTCCATATGTAAATTGCTTCCCCTGCAACCCTGGTTTCTTTCCTTAGCTCCAGTAGCTCCAACACCTGCAAAACAAACAAGGCATAGGTCATTTAGTTCATCACAAAGCCAAAAAGAAGTGAAAAAGTCCAAAAAAACAGAGTTTCAAATAAAGTCATTACAAAACATTATGAAAGTGGGCTTCATGAGCCAAAAATTAAAGAGCTTTTCGTTTATAAGTCATTCCTTCAAATTTCATAATTCATTTGCACTCTTGAGCCAAGCAAAGTTGTTGTCGTGAGCAAGTGAGAAAATTTGGGTGAAAATTGCTCCAAGTAACCGGCGCGATGCATTGGGCAGGAGGTGCGGCGCATACAGTCGGTGCAGCGCACTGGGCCTCAGACTCCTATTCGATTTTACATAGGCGTGGTGCATATACTGGGCACGACGCATTGGGTTGGATGCGCAACGCACACAGTTGATAGGCCAAAAACTGCCATAGCTTGCTCCAAACTCACCCAACATGCATGAATTGCCATCAATACAAGTAGGTTGAACTTCTCTCATAGTTTTTCATCCAAGATTGATGGTTGTTGATGGTGTTTGATGACTGGTGAAGTGTGTTAAGGAAAGCAAACCCTATCTTCTCAAAGTTGTCAAAGGTGATTGCTGCTAGGGTTTTGTGTTGATTATTTTGCTACCAAGTATCCCCTCACCTCATCACTCCCTGATTCCATACTCTCCTTGCTTCCCTTATTCCCCAAGTTTACATACTCCTTAATTCACTAATCATATATCCCTATTCCTATTTCCTAAAATCCAAATACAAGTTCCCAAACCCTAACCCCATACCAACAAATTCCTAAATGATTCCCTAATTCCCCAATTCTCATAACTAAACTCTACCTCACACAGTCCCTAAAATGCTTCATTTTTCCCTCCCCAACAGTCCCCTACATCACTATTCCCCTTGGTGGCAAAGATCAAGGCACACCATAAAATCAGCTATTTTGCATCAAGACAGTTCAAAGCAGCTCCAAGATAGTTTATTCACTAGCATTGATGGCATCTAATTCTTCATATGAGTATGAAGAGGAGACCCACAGTGACTCACCAACAGGGGTACATGCACCCAGGAGGCCTCATAGAGGTGGCAAGCGTATCCGTGAAGAACCAACTTCTCTTGCTAAAATACAGGCCTGCCCACTTGCCATATTTGGTTTCCAACACCAGTTCTTCTATGAATTTTGTGAGAAGGTTGCTAGCATTCAGTTTCACCATGAGTTGGCTCGCTTATTTGTGCTGCATTTACATGATGGTCAGGCCACTCTAGCTGGTGTCATGTTCACATTAACACCAGAATCCATTTCACTGGCAATCGGTATTCCTAACATTGGAGAGCAATGGAACAAGAGGCAGCAAATTGACTGGCAGAATTATAAACCGTACACCAAACCCAGATTTTTGAGGCAACTCAAGAGGGTGTTCCCTTTTTGGTACCTCAAAGATGAATATGCTCCTTTAATGAAACTGATCATGAAGTATTTCAGCTATGAGGGCGGGTTCTCCCATTTATATGCTTATCATATCAGGCTGCTGATGCATTTTACCTGGGTACAAATGATGAACATTCGCTACTTCATGTGCCGAAATATCAAGAAGATGACCACTCTAGTGCAGCACAAGACCCCTCAGTAGCAATTTAACAGTATTTACCATTTTGCTCTGATAAAAATTGTGGTTGTCCATCAGCTTGGCTTACAAGGCATCACTTGGGATGACTTCATCTCTCGTGAGTTTTTCAGAGCTCCTCAGGGACCTTCAGAGACTTTGCATGAGACAGGTGGACCTTCTTATCCGCATGAAGGTCATGAAACACACACTGCTACTGTGTCGGTATTTATCACTTATCAGAAGGGCACTAGATAGTTGTTCGCGGCAACAAAGCGAGTATTATCTCCACCTGGGGTGGAAGGGGTCTCACTTCCGACATCAGCACCATAGGTTCAAGAAAAAGGTAAGACGCCAATTCAAGATGAGGGGCCTTCAGTTGAGTGGGACTTTATTCTTATTTAGGATGATGATACGGACATGGGCCCGCAAAGCACAAGTCTCAAAGAGATCATCCAAGAGCAGCAGACAGACATCAAGGCCTTGTCCCTCAACTTGGAGAGGGATAAGTGGATCATAAAATACTTGGAGCAGAGGAATAAGCAGCTTGAAGATCAACACACAATCATGGAGTTACAAAAGATTAGGGATAACCGCCAAGATGCCCAAAGAAGGAGGGTGGAGTTTACTACACTAGAGCAAGAGATCAATGCTAATTGGGAGTCTTGGCTCAAGAGAGTCAACATCCACTTAGAGAGATTGTTGGAGAAGGCCAATAAGGAGAAAAATTTTTTGAGACACATGGCTTTTCACTACATGGCGAGGAACAAGGTTTGCAAGGCGCGAATAAGGAGTTTAAAGGCATAGTTGAAAAAGGCTTCAAAGAGGCAAAAGGAGCATGATTGACTTCAAATTTTGGCTGAGGCTTTCTTGACCCAACATAGCTCTTGATAGAGAAGGCTTAGCCCAAATTTCAAGAAAGTTGGGGCATTTTTTGCATTTTGACAAATTTTGGCACAAAAAACAGGAAAATCTATCCTATGCGTCATGCCACATGGCGCTTGCTTTTGCTAGGAGGCTCCAAATTCAAAAAACTCGGAATTTTTGGATTTGGCATGAAAATTTATGCTTTCTTGTTCATAGCCAAGAAATTTGGGCAGGTTTTGAGCCCTCAAAAAGGTCAAAAAAACTCAAAAAATGACCTCACTGCCCCTATTTTAACACACAGGAAGCAGCCTTGGGATATTTCATTTGTGATAGGGAAAATGAAGGAAAATTGAAAACTTCCACTTGGGTTGGAAAGTAGACAGGTAGACCTTTCCAACAAGCCTACTTGGAGCTGATTTGGACATCGCGAATTCCTCCAAAGGTGGGTCTAAACAGGCGCGGCGCATAGAGGAAAAATTGCTAGTTTGACCAAGTTTTGCTCTGTTTTCGCCCAGTTTTGGCCAGTATGACTTTTTCACTTTCTTATTGTCAAATTATGATGTAATTTCATGTACATTGATGGATTATGATGTAAATATGTTGAATTTTCACTTGGTTAAGTAGATTCATCAGTTAAAAGGTTGTTTGAAACTGAATCAATCAGTTCCCTTGTTTCTAGAGGCATGTTGTTTCATTGCTTGATTTCTAGTTCCTAGTTTAGAATCAGTTGAATCAGCCCCTAAACATGTGAGTTCGACCCCTAGAGGCAAGGATGAGCTATGCTTTGTCTATATTGTGTGTTTTTTCAGTCATTAGCATGGTTGGACTCTTGAGAAATCCTTGAGCTTCATTGTACACTCATATCAGTGTTTTGGCTAAGGAATTGAGACCAGGATTTGCAGTACTTTTTGGGATCCCTGTGGAATTTGTTTTGATATAGTGCTTTCTTATGTCTTTGTTAATTTATTCATGTGTTATATGTATCATTTCTCTTTATTTCTTCTCAGCTAAACAAACAAGAGTGTAAGTAGAATACATTGAAAAGTGCAGTGCTCTACTTGAAGTTTGTTTTAGTTTTTTATGTTTTCCACTATTTAGAGAGGATCCATGGTTTCTCTTGCCCTCTTCAACTCCTCCTCTGTCTGAATCCATTAATCTCACTGGAATTAGAGTGTCAAAATCAGTTGCCTACCTTGCCCCATCGAGATCCC
Source organism: Pinus taeda (assembly GCA_000404065.3). Lineage (NCBI taxonomy): Eukaryota > Viridiplantae > Streptophyta > Pinopsida > Pinales > Pinaceae > Pinus > Pinus taeda. Next base: position 9,449 of record APFE031300791.1, read on the forward strand.
TGCAAAACTGTGCCTCATTCCCCACACCCCAAAATCCGCCTTCTCACCTGAGCCAACAATTCATCAATTCATTCAAAAACCTCTTCTACACATATACCTAGCCTAAGATCAGTAATCAAATCAATCATCTCAATCCTTTAGCAACTATAATTTGCTGAGATAGACCTAGAGAGAGCCCTCCCCTGACCTGGTAGGGCTAGCTACCAGGCTGAGCATGGTTTGATGTGGACCTAGAACCTTACCTTTTCAGCCTGAGGTAAACTAGGCTCTAACATAGTGGCGGCCATACTGGGGAACAAATTGTTTGTTTGTTAGTATTCTTTGTTTTTAAACTACAGACGGAGTCTGAATATTAGCCAGGTAGCCTTCGAAACGCTTTTGCGTTGCATTAGCATAAGTAGATAAATGCTACTTTAGTCAATCTCCGGTCTAGTCTTATTAACGAAAAATCTAACCTGTAAACACCACAGTACATTTGGTGATTCTGAGCTTTTGGATGATAAGCTTAGAATTTGATAGGCTGAACAAGTTGTAAATGTCCATTTGATCTCTTGGAAATAATAGCACAATGGCTTCCAGAAGATATACTAGAGCCAATCCAGATCTAGATCCTCCTCCTGTATATGAGAATCCTAATCTTATTCCAAGAATCCTTTGTCAAGGGAGTTCTATAATTCCCGTTCTTAAATCTCGTTCATGTTCTGTGATTTTTGAGTATCTTGAAGAGCTTGATTTTGATGAACAGTTTTATTTGTCATTATTTGAAACCAAATCAGAAAGTGTTGTTGGTTCTACAGTCCTGAATCTGGAATTTCTTGCAGATCTAGAAACTGAAAGGGATAATAAGTTGATTGATGATTATATCCTGAAACAGCTCTGACTACAATTTTGGCTTCAAATATTGTTGATTTCCTAGAAACTGCATCTGCAACCCTTGGATCTTCCACAATCGCATCCAGCTCAAGGATTCCAACAGAACTGCCTTTCATTCCCACCATCCCCGTGTAGCCTATTATATTTGATCAAAGGTCTACAGTGGTATCACCTCCGTCTACTCCTTCTACTCCTCAAACTTCCAAAATCGCTTCACCTCCACACACACCTCCTCATACACCTCATACATCAGCTGCACCCACTCCTCCAACATCCCCAAGACCGAATCCACCAAGAGTGATGGCTGCTCGTTTTGCACCCCTTGTGCTGCCTCAGAATTTGGATGATATGCCCGCCGATTATCAAAGAAAAATTCCTTTATTTGATGGCACTCCTCACAGTGTTACAGCTCAACAACATGTGGATAGAATGACGGATTTCTTCGATCTTCATGAGATCGATGCAGAAAATGTGACAATGAGATTGTTTGTACATACATTTGGTGGTGAAGTTAGGAAATGGTTCAGAGCTTTTCCAGCTACAAGTATCACTACGTTGGCCAATATACAAAGACAATTCTTAGACCGCTTGGAAGTGAAGAAAAATCCTCTTCAAATCCTTGCTGAATACGAGCACATCAAGTGGAACGTTGGTGAGTCTGTCCAAGATTATTGCATTAGATTCAATTATGTTTATAATGCAATCCCTGATCATCTAAGGCCACCCATGGGGCTAGCCTTGATTAAGTTTCTGGATGGTTTTGATACTAATATGGCCTATCAACTAAGAGAGAGAGATCCAGCCACGTTGGAAGACATGCAGAAGATTGTGGTCAGCGTTGAAGCAAATCTGTTGGCCAAGAGAGCTAGAGTAAGAGCGGAAAAGAAAGTCACTATGAAAGAAGAGTCTTCCTCGTCAGAGCAAGTACTTCGGAAGGTGGAGCAGATGCTAGAGAGGATGAAAATTGACAAACCTGAACCTAAAGTTAGAAATCCTAACTTCCGTGGCCAGCAGCAGCCACAATATAGAATCAAACAAAGGGAATAGCGAGCCCAAGATCAAACAACGCATCAGTCGATACAGACACCTCTACAACAAACTTTTGTACATGGACCGGAATCAGATGAAGAGGAAAATGTGATTGGCGAAGAAAATCATTTCTTCACACCCATGATATGCCAATTTTCATTACTGAGGATGAGGAGTACTCCAAGAAATCAGCTGAACAAAGAGATGAAAATTTCATTTTGGCAAATGAACTGTTCTTGAGGAAGAATCCGATGAGTACCAAAGAGGATACATGAATGCTTTGTCAGCTCAGCAGCGACAATATTCACTCTGAAGTAGAGACGTGCCCATGAATCCAATTCAGAAAATAAAGGAGGCAGCAGTGTCAAAGAATGATCCTCCCAATGTGCAGAAAAAAGGAAAAGAGACAGCTGATCCTTCCACCAGTAGAACACCACCAGCAAATGAGAGATCCAATCAGCCAAGTGGGTCAAAGGATAAATCTGAAAAGAAGGATGTTCCAGTGAAAGAGGTAGAAAAAGTTTTAGTTTTTAACTTAGAAAATGAAATCCCTAAGTTAAAAATATCTATTCCTTTGACCGAGTTGATGAAGAACAACAATTATAAAGGTCAGATGTCCAAAATTTTGAATTTAGACCCATCATCAGATATGGTGAATGTGGAGGATGACAGTCCTGAGTTGATTTTTGGGCCAGCATTGGAAGGTCAGTCTCAAGATAGTGATGTAGCTCCTTTCTACATCAGTCTCAGGGTGCATGACTTTGTGTTGCATAATGGTATGTTTGACTCCGGAGCCCCTCATAATCTCATGCCTAAGGCCATCATGGAGAAATTGGGATTGGACATTATGAGAAAATATCATGACCTTTACTCTATCGATTCTGGGAGAGTAAGGTGCATCGGTCTTATCAAGGATTTGGTGGTCAGTTTGGATCGGATTCCGGCCAAAAATGTTTTGATGGATGTAGTTGTAGTGAATATACCTCCGATATTTGGTATGCTTCTTTCCAGTTCTTGGGGAGAAAAGATTAAAGGGACAATGCAGCTTGATTTCTCCTATGCTACCATTCCCGTGTTTGGCCAGATGAGGAAACTATACCAGGAACAAAAGATGAAATACATGATCACGAGCAAGGAGAAACAGGTAAATCATCCGATCAACTATGTACATATTGATTTAGAATCATTTGTTTTGTATTCAAATAGCTTTAATGATGTAAATAGTCAAGTAGTTGAGGTAGAAGACATCCCCGAGATCTCTAAAATTTCATAGAAGTGTTGAAGCAAGAAAGGCAAGCCACTGAGCAATCAACCTTCCAACAGTAGCAACACAGTGATGGGCAGCAAAGAAGAAAAACAGATCAAACTGAATTTCAGCACTTGGAGGAGGATGAAATAGGCTTGTGGATCATGGATTTTGATGGCGCGGTAGGAAGGGAAGGTGTTGGAATTGGAATTTGGATACGTAGCCCTATTTTCGCCCCAAACAAAGTGCCAAGCAATGTAAGGGTCTGCTCTTATAAACTAGCTTTATCAAATAATGAGGCTGAGTATGAAGCTTTAATCGCTAGTTTAAAAATTCTTAGAAAGTTGAATGCCAAAAGGATTTCAGTGTATGGTGACTCTGAATTGGTTATCAAGCAAGTAAAACGGGAATACCAAGCAAAACATCCCAGGATGCGGGCTTACCGAAATGCGGTGCTTGATATTTTGAGAGTATTTTTAGATTATACTTTCACTTGTGTTCCTCGTGCTCAGAATATCATTGCTGATTCACTTGCAATAGCAGCAAGTAATCTGAAAGTTCCAATGAACTCAAACAACAAGTTTGAGATTCACGTGAAACACCGCCCAGCTGTCCCAGACAATCAAAGGTATTGGCAAGTGTTTCAAGATGATGATGAGGTCGACGAGTTTCTGCAAAACAAAGGTAAATTCAAAGACACTTCTATTGATGTGGAATACAATGATGGTGATGCAGATATAGCAGTCAATCAAATGGAAGTTTTGCAGCTCAAAGACAACATCATTCCTAAAGGCCTAATCCCTTTAGAGGATCTGTTCGATCATGATGATGTGGCATGAAAACCAAGCTTGTTGCCAACCAAAAAAGGAGTGGAGGATGTAAACATTGGGTTAGCTGAAAATCCTAAGATGGTAAAATTGTTAAAAGCATTGCCTCCACAGGTAAAGGCCAAGTATATCAACTTGTTATCTTCTTTTACTGATGTTTTTGCTTGGGATTATTCAGACTTGAAGAAATATGATACAAGTATCATTCAGCATCTCATCCCACTCAAGCCTAATCAAAAGCCATTTCGTCAAAAGCTAAGGAGAATAAATCCACAGTTGCTGCCCTCAATTGAGAAGGAAGTGAACTGATTGTATAAAGCCAGTATCATAGTCCCCAGAAGGTTTTCAGATTGGATTTCAAACTTGGTGCTCGTACGCAAGAAGACATGTGAAATTCAGCTATGTATTGATTTTAGAAATCTAAACAAAGTTTCTTTAAAGGACAACTATCCATTGCCCAAGATGGATCATATACTTCAGCGAGTAGTTGGAGAATCTAGGATGTCACTACTTGATGGTTATTCGAGTAATAACCAAATTCTAGTCCATTAGCATGATCGAGACAAAACATCGTTCACCACTCTGTGGGGAACCTTTCACTATGCAAAGATGTCTTTTGGATTGAAAAATGCTGGTGCAACCTTTCAAAGGGCAATGGATATTGCATTTGCCAATGAAAAAGATGTTTTCCTAGTTGTTTATCTTGATGACTTAACTATTTTCTCTAATTCAGATGAAGATCAACTATATCATTTGAAGATTGTGTTTCAGCGGTGTAGGAAATATGGTGTCTCGCTTAATCCAAAGAAAAGTTTGTTCGCCATGGATGAAGGAAAACGTCTTGGGCACATCATATCAAAGGTGGGCATCTGCATTGATCTAGCTCGAGTGGAGGCCATTCAAAAGATTGATTTTCCATGAAGTAAGAAAGAAATCCAATCCTTCAATGGTAAGATCATTTTTCTATGTCGCTTTGTGCCCAATCTTGTAGAACACTTAAGAGAGATCACAAATATGCTCAAAAAGGATAATCCAGTAAGGTGGACAGAGGAAGCGGTTAAGTCTTTCAATTTAGTAAAATTAGCTTTTTCTTCAGCTTCGATTTTGATCAGCCCAAATTATACTCAATATTTTATTCTGTTTTCATTTGCCTCAGATCATACTATGGCAACAGTCTTGATGCAAAAAAGAGACTAGCTCAAGAAGCCGATTGCTTTTCAGCATAACCATAAGGGATGTGGCACTGAAGTACAATATTATTGAAAAACAGGCCCTTGCTTTGGTAAAGTCATTGAAAGACTTTCGAGTTTATATTTTGCATTCTCACATCCTTGCTTATGTTCCTAATGATGCCGTTAAGGATGTCCTAGTGCAAATAGATTCGGAGGGGAGAAGGGGCAAATGGATCGCTGCCTTGTTGGAGTATGACGTGGAAATCAAACCGACAAAGCTCATTAAAGGACAAGGGCTGGCTAAACTAATGGCTGAGTCAAATCTGCGCGTCCTGGACATTAATCTGATTGCTGCTATGTCTGAGGAAAACGAAGAGAATCTGCCCGTATAGGTATCAGAAATGTTCCTCCTTTCTCCTTGGTATTCGGACATTATTTATGTACTCAAAAATCTATCATCACCACCCAGAATGGCTATGAATAAGAGTAGGACATTGAAATTGAAAGCTGCAAAATTTTGTATCATGAATGGTGCACTTTATTGGAAAGACCCCGATGGTGTCTTGCTAAATTTTTTAGTGGAAGAAGAAGCGCAACAAGTAATGGAGGAGTTTCACAAAGGAGATTGCGAAGGCCATCTTTTTTGGAAGACAACCGCCAATAAAATTTTGGGAGTCGAGTATTATTGGCCAATTCTTTTTGCTGATGTGTACAAAACAGTGGCCAGTTGCCATGAATGTCAGATTTTCCAAGGTAAGAGGAAGTTGCAGCCTCTACCACTCAAGCCTATTGAAATTAGTGCTCCATTTCAACAGTGGGGTTTGGATTTCATCGGTGAAATTCATCCTTCTTCCTCAACATAGCATAAATGGATCCTCACAGTGACGAATTATTTCACCAAATGGATTGAGGTAGTTCCTACAAGGCAGTCCACCTGTTAGCCTCCTGCTACAGCAGGTTACTCATATTTCATGATTGACATTTTTACAGGCCAAATATATCATACTTTGCATGCTGCAATGCTCCATATTTGCTAAACAGTCACTAAGGAGAGAATGCTACTCAAAGTTCATCTAACTGCTTTCCAATTTTGAAGAGTCATTCCAGTTTTGTAGAATTTTCAGCTAAAGGGAGGTCCAAACAGCTTAATCTTGGTCTCCCTGGGTTTCAATTTCCTGTTTTAGAATATAGAGAATGAAAATCTGTTCAAACAGCTTAATCTTGGCAGATTCTTAGATAGGTAGAGAATCAAAGGAGCCCAACTGCTTAATCTGGGCCCTTGGAAGAAATAAGGGTAATTGTAGATAGGAAGGCATAAAAAGAAAAAATTGAAATGTTGGGTCTGTAAGTCTAAATGCACCCAAACCAAAAGAAGAAAAAATGTTAGGCAAGTAGGTTGGGTAGGTAGTTTTGAGGTTCAGAATATCATCTTTACTCAGGTCACAGTCATCAGGCAATTTCATATGGAGGAGCTCAAATCAGACATAACTAACTTCCCTTTTTTCCTCTTCCCCAAATCATTAACTAATTTCCCCAAAAAGAGGTCAAGATCTGCTTGATATCTCTTAGTTTCATCATTTTCCATGACATTAACCATGGTGAAGATCTGCTTCACTCAAAGAGGATCCATACTTTCTCTATAAAGTTCTATCTCCCCTTTGAAGCCTAAGATCTATGAAACTTAGCGCTTTCTTGTCATCTCCATATTAACTACTGACATTATTATTTAACTCCCTATATTTTCCCCATCCCCCTACTAAAACTATGTAGATAATCCCCTCCCCCTGGTTGAAAATAACCATAAATACCCCCAGGAATTGCTCAGTTTATCTGAAACGTGGCAAGAACCCTCATGCTCCCCCTTCAAACCATCTTCTAATGCAATGGACTCCTTCCAAAGCATAAAATTCCTTTCTAAGTTATCGGACCCCTTCCGAGGCCTCAAATACTCTTCAAAAGCACATCCTCACTCCTTTTGATCACAATAAACCTTGTCGATTGCCTTAACATTCTTCTGATACTTGTGAACCCTCTCCAACATGACTATCGCTGTCGGAGATCGCAAGGGTATTATGGCTCGCTGTTGTTTTTTCCCGATGGACGCTCCGCCGATGCCATCTCGCGATCAGCATATCACAATATTTTATACCACATAGGTGTGCCCCTTTCCTTTTTTCCCGATGCGATATCGCGATATCGGCGATCGGCGGTCGCAAGCATCGCGTTTCCAAAATAAATACCTTCTCATTCTCTGCCGATGCGATACTGCGATCGCATCAGAAGAAGTATATCGCATCACAATAACATATGAGTCACCCCGCCGATCAGATCATTGCCACATCACCTTGCTGACGTCATCCGCCGTACAGCTGACGTCATGTTGACGTCAGCAGCCAAAAGAAAGGAAAAAACAAGCAAGCGCGAAAATCGAGCTTCGGAGCTCCAGAATAAGAAACGAAGGTAGTTTTCAATGCGCGAAATGAGCGATATTGGGGAATATTTAGGGAATCTTTTGATTCCTTAGCCCTTTTTGCACCGAAAAAGCCCGAAATTGCCCGATTTTGCCAGATGAAATGAATTTGAAGACAGAGAGAGACCAGGAATAGAAATTAAAGAGTATCAGATTAAATATGCAGAAAAAAGCCACATCAAAGAGTATCAAGAAGCGACGAGGACCATCAATGTAGCGGCGAAGAGTATCAGCGAAGATCTTGGCAGTGGCCCAAAGCAGGTGAAAATTAAACACCTTCCAGCAAAGTCAAAGAAAAGGGCGAAGTCGCTCAAGGCTCTCAAATCACGGTTATTGCACATTTAACTCACACAAGATTAGAACTGCAAATCCCAAAGCATAGTTATTCCAGCAGCACTGCATCGAGCTACCAAGGGCCACATTACACTCTTTTTGATCCAGCTACCTCTGACACAGTTCAATAGATATTTACCTACATTTAATTTTGCACAGTTTTAGGTTTAGAAAGCTCTTTTTGCAGACTTGTTTTTAGGTCGATTGTAATAAATGTTTTGAGATATTTTCACTATAAAAACAGCCCTCAAGACAGTATTAAGGGTTGGTTGTTTGACAAGATATTTTTAGCTGATTTTGCTCCATGAGAGACTCGCACTGTAATACCTGATAGTTTCTGTAATCAAAGACTGCTTATGAGCTTTGGAGAATGGATTGTTCACTGTGCTTAATGGTTGAAGAGTGATTATGGAATTCTCGTGCTGTTGCATAAATCAATAAGTGTTTCTTACCTCTGTTTTCCATTCATAAGTTACCATCTAAACAGGAGAAAAGAAGATTAGCTTAGAATTTGTTTAATTACACTCTATGCTCAATTTTTTTTGTTTCTTTATGTTTTCTTCTGTTTAGGCATAAATATGAATTCCACCTGGCTCATGTTTTCCCTAACCTTATCACGCATGATAGTTATCTAGGGATTCTTCATTGCCCCTAGATAGAGATCATCCTTCCCTCTGTTAAGCTGAGTGAGAGATTCTTAATTGCCTCTCATTCCTTACATGTCATTCATCTTTTTAGTTTGAAAGTTGTGTTATGTGCAACTATCCCGCTCCACATTCCTCTTGTGACCAAGAAAACGCACTGGCAATCCTGACCCATGACTCCATGCCCAATGGTTTGAAACTTATCACTTCATGAATTGCCTCTCTGCTTGAAAGCATCTACCTTCCATCCAAACAACACAAACAAAATCCTGAAACCGACAACTAGCCTAAAATCATCATCAACAAAGTTAAATCATAAAGAGAGAGCCCTCTCTGATTGCAGGTGGGCTAGAACTTGCAGTCCAAAGATTGGTTTGTGGTTACCTCGGTCATATCCCTACTGGAGCTTAGGGACAACCTGAGTGATAACATAATGGCGACTCCACTGGGGAACTCCTTAGATAAACTCATTAAACCAGTCTGCAGGTCCACTGAGGAAGAAATTGACCTTTGAAATTCTCGGTCGACCTGTGTTTTTAGAAACATTTCCCAAAAAATAGATTAGAAGTTGGCTCCTAAAAAGAAAACGTGTCATACATGATCAAACCCTAATCCCAATTGCCCCGCTATTTTTGAAAATCCAAATTTAGTCCCTAATATCATTAGAAAACAAAAGCAACGAGAAGACCCAACTACTGCGAGTCCTGAAACAGTTCAGCCAAGTAGTGTTCCAACCCCTATCAAAGTTTTATTTCGGTCAACCCCAAGTTCCCCTGGTTCATCACCCCCTTCTCCAAGCAGCTCTTCTACACCTCCATCCTATACTCCTACTACCACTACGACTCCTTCTACCCCGGTTGTTCCTGTTATCCCAGTTGCCCCAGGTTTTCCACTTATCCCCATTATCATGGCTAATAGATATGCGCCCTTACAGCTGCCTGTTAATGCCGGGGCTATGCCTCAGGACTACAGACAAAAATCACCTATTTTGATGGCACAAACTCCGGCACCGCCTTACAGCATACAAAGAAAATTCAGGATTACTTCGAGAGTTATGAAATTGATGATGACAGCGTGAGAATGAATATTTTTGTCCAAAGTCTGACCGGTGATGTCAGAACCTGGTTTAGGACACTTACACCCAATTCCATATTAAACCCTGAAGCCTTATACCAGACATTTATTAGCAGATGGGAGAAAAAGAAAGACCCCCTACACATACTATCTGAGTATGATACTATCAAAAGAGGACCTCAGGAAACGGTTTTGGATTACTGTGCAAGGTTTAATAATGTTTAC
>APFE031300808.1:3983-23804 GCA_000404065.3 Pinus taeda
TGATATGCAAACTAGCATAGAGTGAAAAAATATTTGATCCCTCTCAGGGCTAGATCAAGAGTAAAAATGGATGTTCTAATTTAATGTATGTTAAACATTTTAGCTTGGTTAACATAAAAATCAACTTTATAAATTACTAATAGTAATTTTTAAGCTCCAGGTTTACGATAACCCATGGTAATACCAAGATCTTACAAGATTTTATAATTGAGTAAAATATTCGCCATGACTCGTGAGAGATTCGCCAAAAAATTATATATACATATTATATTATTGATAAAATCGCCTTCCATTTCTCCTATATACCATGAAGATTCTCCCATTTATTATATTTATAAATTTAGGGGGTGTTCTTAAATTTTCCCTGATTTGATGAATGGCCACAAGATGTCATCCATCAGCCTCGTGAAGGTTGCAAGAGCATTCGTCAACCCGAAAGGCATAACCAACCATTCGAAAAGGCCCTCCTTGGCTTTGAAGGCAGTCTTCCACACATCGGAGCGTTCGATTGGTACCTGGTGATATCCCGACTTCAAGTTGATCTTGCTGAAATATTTCCCCCTTCAGTTGGTCCAGAAGGTCATCAATCTGTGGGATCGGGTACCTATTATGGACAATGACCTTGTTCAACGCCCAATAGCCAATACAGAGTCTCCAAGTCCTATCCTTCTTCTATACCAACACGATCGGGCTCCTGCAAGGTGATGAACTCGGTCGAATGTGACCTTTCTGCAAAAAATCCTGAATCTGCCTCTTGATTTTGTTGTTCTCCAGAACGGAGCACCAATAGATTGGTCCATTGGGCAGTGGTGCACCTCGGGTCAGATCGATGGAGTGCTTGACCTAACAATGCAGAGGCACCCTTGTGGGGGAGGTGAAGATGTCCTCATACTCCTCCACGACCTTGTCCACCTGTTGTTGTGGTGCAGAGGAGCCCTGTCTGGAGGTCGTGGCCATCGTCATCTTCTTTTCCTGAGGGCATATCATCAGGAAAAAAATTCCTAGTTTTGGAAATGAGCTTACTGCATTTTTTTGCAGTAACCAAAGAGATGGTGGTAGGTGGTGCTACCTCTGGTATCATGTACAACATATTTCCCAAAGTAACAATAACAACATGAGGCCTTGATTCATACACAACATGTCTCTTCCACAAGTATGGTTGGCCTAATAATACATCACAAACATCAAGGGGAGCAACGTCACATAATACCTCATATGTGAAGGGCTTGATGTTGTATGGAAGGTGACACTACTGGCTCATGTGAAGACCTTGTCCTTGGTGAAGCCACCCAATGGTGTACAGTTGGGGATGGGTTGTGGTTGGTAAGCCTAGCTACTTTACAATCATTGTCGAAATGAGGTTCTTTTGGATCCCGCTTTTGACAATGAACTATAGCAGGGAACACTTTAACCACATATGGGAGTGGAAGAGGCGCTCCTCCTCCTCTGGATCTTCGAGTTCCTCCTTCTAGATCATCATGGTGGAAACGGTGGCGTTGGGCTCTGCATCAATAGTCTGCTTCCCTCTATCATTCCCCTTGTCGGGTTCTGACTCAGGGTTGGAACATGCATCTAATTCTGAATACTTTAGCTCAGCCACCAGTGACTGCTTGGCTCGACACTCACGTGCGTTGTGAATGGAGCTCTTATGGAACTTACACCACTTTCTCATGTCCTTCTTCGGCTTCGCGGTGTTGTTCTTTTCTTGCAGCTTTGGCGGGTTGTCCTGGTCCACCCCGCCTTGGATTTTTCCTTTGTTCTATGGTTTGGGGGCACTTTTTCCTTACTTCTCATTCGTAGATACAAAGTCTCGCTTCTTTTGTTTAAACTTACGCTTGATATTGACAACGTATCGGTACGCCATGCCCAGCGAGGAAATGTCCAGGCACTCAATCTCGTCCTGGACGTACCTATGTAGGTAGCCATGGTATTTGAGTACCAAATACCGCTTAGAATCCTTGATACCCAACTTTGTGCGAAGGGTATGAAAAACATTGGTAAACTCTAGCATGTCTTGGTCCCTTCCATGGTCCGCCTTATGTATTTATCCTCATAGCTTCCGATAGGGTAGTACTTATCCTTAATGGCATCTCGGAATGAATTCCAAGTGGGTGCGGTAAAAACAATGAGGCTATACTTTCATCCTTCTGCTCGCAATAGTTTCCCAACATTCCTTAATGTGGGGGGCGGCTTTGAGAAGAGCGAAAGTAATATTTTCCCGACCGAAAAAATCATGAACAGAAAAATACCCCTCTAGCAGATTTAACCATTTATCTACAACGTCTGCATCTATCTGACCCTCAAATATGGGAATGGCAAAGTTAACTTGTACCTTAAAGGGCGTGGCACTTCCAGCATAGCTGTTGGAAGTAGATGTGTTGCCCCTGGGTAGCCGCTGAAGGATATTGGCAAAGTTGTCCATCATCGTGTTCCTTTGTCGCTCGAGGGCCTCTTCGAGCAAGATTTTGATAGGATCTCCTACCCCATCGTCTTTCTTTTCATCCACCATGGGAGGCCGTCAGGATTTGTGAGGCTGGTCTTGCAAAGGTTCGACCAGTTCAAGCCCTAACTCCTTATATCTCGACCTCATTGGGGACATGCAAAGAAAAATAGAGAAAGAGCATACCGCTCTGATACCACTAATCCATATTTAAATAGGAATGCAACAAATTATAGATATAACCATAAATACAGAGATGCAACAGAAATAATACTTCATTTCATTAATGTAAAATACTGAAATATGCTTACAAACATAAATGGAAATAAACTAGCTCGGGCGATGGTAGCTTATCTCTCTGAAGAGATGTGGATGCTACATGCCTCTGAACTGTGTTACAGTGAGGCTCAAGGGCCTTTTCATTATTGAACAATAAGATCAAACCCTAAACAACCAAAACCCTAACCTAAGGAGATGTAACACCAAGAGTTTATGGGCCCCATTGGGGTTATTTAGACAACCAACTTCCTAGGTCGTGACTTGGTCATATGATTTTTGTTTGATGCGCATGATACCCTGATGGAAATCTCTCTCCGAGGAATAGAAGAAAAGACGATTTTATCAGAAAATCAGCTCAAAACAGCTCCAGAAGTTTAGGACCCAAAACACTACTAAAAATAGTAAATTGTGTTACAATTAAGGAAACTGAAAAACTGAAACAAATAGTGGTGGAGGTCCAAGTGGAATTGGTGAGTGGCCACCAATATCCACCTATATCACTCCTAGTGGGACTTCAAGGCTTGTGCTTCAGGGTTTGATATCCTTCAACCCTAGCTTCATGGAAGAGGTCTTGGTTGATTATTCTAACAATCCATTGGGGGACAAACTAATATGGATCGACCCAATGGACATCCATGGCACCCCAAAATCCTTCGACCCCATCAGTGCTATGAGAAAACCTAAGCTCACAGGAAATGAAAATGCAAAGCATTTTGGATATTCAACTATAGGCTTCCCTAGTCACCAAGCTTATGATTTGGACATATATAATCTTGAAACAATAATAGTCACCCCATCACCCCACCCTTTCTTTCAAGGCCCACATAAGGAGGATAGTGGTAGATACAGTCAAGGAGATCAATAGCCTTAAAAAATTAGGTTTGAGCTATCAATCAAGTGGGAATATCAAACTCATCATAATGGATTTCTCCCCAAAATAATAATTCCTCTAGCAAATATACCTTAGAATTGATGGTAGGCTCTAGTAGCTCCAATATTTCCAAAGTATTATTAAAGAAATATCAGAGCCAACGTTTATTAGACTACATCTAACTAGTGAGCTAATGAGTGGTATATTTCTCTTTGATTCCAATACCTCTACACATGGAGACTTAGGATTTGGGAGGACGAGGAAATCCTTGTAAGCATAAGAAATGTTTACGAAATAAATAAGAGGCCATTAATGTCTTGCTCAATGATGTAGTGAAACTCGATGACATTATGGAGTTTGAGAATTTGGTGCTCATTGGTGGGTTCTTGAGTAGATGTCTAGGAGCAACATTACTCAAATTTTGGATAGAGGGAACCTTTGGAACTCTTCCTGGTTATATCCTATGAAGCATGGTATTGGTGAAAGGTTGGCCAGTGCATACCTTTTACACATAGGAGGATGTGGAAAAAAATTCTCCAAGCCAAATGGAAATGGGGTTCATAAGTCTTATATCTCAAAATCTGGCACTTGGAATTTAATGCCCACACACATCCCACCACGACTTTACTCCAATCTAGGTTTGTATTCCTTGACTTTCGCAAGTTCTTTAGTGTAAATATGATCTATATTATATCATTATATTGTTTGTAATCCATCCTCATGCTTTCAGAGTGGAAACAGTGGAGGAATTTACTCATAGGACAATTTTTACTAACAGGACCCAGTTTAGCAAATTAGGGTCTAAAACATGTTGGAAAATCAAAATACTTGTATATTATATATGATTTTCCTTTAATTGATAATTACTTGTCATATGGGTTTCCATTTTATTACTTATTATTTATTGTTCATCAAGAATTACCAAAACAATAAAGATCACAATGAGACTAAGTATAAAAGATATAGTCTTTAAGCTAGGGGAAAACCCCTTCAAGGGAAAAAAACCAGAAAGAAAGCTTCTCTTCTTATAAAATATTCTTACAATGAAACTTCCAAGGCCCAAAGAAAAAAGCCCAGAATCCTCACAAGCACCAAGCCAACCCACCAGTAAGATCTTCTCTAAGGCAGCTTTGACCCTGCAGCTTCCCATCTAAAATTTTGGCCCAGTAGCTTCACTTGAGAATTTTGGCTTCTTGCAACTTCACAACTTCATAGAAACCCTAGTAGCTTCAAAAGTGTGAACAAAAAAAGATAATCATCCACTTTTCTTCCTTTATTCATCGTTCTTTCTCTTTCTCCTTCTTCACTATTGCAGATCAAACTTGAGATGAGATGGTGCCACAAATGAGTTGATTTCCTTCGATTTATAGCCTTCTTGAGGGGTCGAATAGCCATCCTTTAGTACTACTTCATCTTGACTAGGTCAAATTGGTATTGGAGGAATAAATGTATTTTATTAACTCAAAATAATTATTTTTCTTTGTTACAATGAGTCCAAATGGAACTATAAAACATGACATAAATTCCTCTTTGACCTAGAAAACCTAGAAAGACCTATAAGCATGAAGAACATGCTTTTGACCTAGACTTTAATATGAAACCCATGCTTTAAATAAAATAAAATGTATTTTCTTTATTTTTCTTTCTTTATACAAAATATACAATGTCATGTTTACAAAATGTCAATATGAAGACCAAACCTAGTTACAAATTTGTTCAGAAGGAGGATTAGACGCGGAAGTTTGACCAGGTGAACTGGAGTCATCTCCATTTTCAACATGACTCTTTGATGCATAATCTTTGGATCTCGTTGCAACCATAACTGTGGAAGACATCATCATGATATATGCCGATGGGGATGAGGAGGATTGGTTGTGAGAGACCATTTTAGTTTCTTGAGGAGGAAAAGGATCCTTCAAAACAATGGGTGTGGGCAAACTTTTGACGAATTTGAAAAGTTTAGCCCGATGAGGGCACTCTTTAGTGTAATGATCTTCCTCAAAAATTAAGCAAGGATAGCAAGGTTTCCTCTTTTCATCAAATGGTTCATTCTTGGTTGATTTCTCTTTAGAGAGATTGTATTGTTTAGTTTTTCCTCTTCCCTTTTTCTTATTTCTGGATGACTTACCCTTGCCAGTAGATGAATCTACAATGTTAATTTTGGAATTAATTTTGGGAGAAGGATCTTCGTCAGGTGAATCAAATAGAGCTAAAACTTGAACATTCTTAGAATTTTTCTTATTGTTCTTATATTTTTGGCTCACAGAACCAATCATGCCATCTATGGCATTTTATCCTAGAAGAGGTGGATCATTTGGAGTAGATCGGGGTAAATCTCTGACCTTTTCATACAAAGTGCCAAACTGAGTATGAACAAGATTGAGATATTGAGAGCGAGAAATTACCTACTCTTTGGTTACAACACCCCCTTTGGCCACATCTTCGGTTATTATTGGTAGAAGTGACTTTATGAACCATTCAGACAAAATCAGTTTGGAATGTAAACTTTAACTAGGCAACGTCTTCATGTCCATTCATGAATGTGATATGAGATATGGGTTGACGTTGACTTCTTCAAAGAAGTAAAAAGTTCAGTTCCATTGTCATACCGAACGGGTAACTAAAAATGGGTCAAAAAGGATGTAGCAAGGGCATTAAACATGTTGAAGGACGTGTGCAGCAATTCTACACACCATTTGGTTGCTGAATCAGTTAAGGTTTGTTGAAAAAGTCGCAATCTAATAGAATCATCTTTTAATGAGTTGGACGCACACCAAAGATGGTAGGTCATGACATGGTTGGACGAATCTTCACCTGACTTACCTTCGAACTTAGGAATATCATTGGGAAACTTAGTAGGAATAGTCGACCAATAGGGTAAATAAAGAAGTGGATCATTAGTTAACCGAGAGAGGTCAGGAAAATCCAAAGTTGCAATGAAGGGCAACTGGCGATTAGGGTCCTACGATGGATATTGATAACCCTGAGGGGCAAGTCCCATACTGGGAGGAGGATATCCAGGATATCCTGGGATAGCCTGAGTAGTTGGAATCTGCATACCTCCTGGGTATCCAAGATGAGCCATACTGTATTACGGTTGAATAGGTTGTTGAAACACCTGGGTATGATTGATTCTGGAAGGGAAGACTCTGACCCATTTGGCCTTGAAAAAGCTGTCCTTGAAAGGGTTGACTTTGCAAGGGTTGACCATGGAGAAATTGAGTTTGAAAAGGTGTACCTTGAACAAATTGACTTTGGGGTAAACCTTGAAAAGGTACTTGCATATATGGGACACTAGGTTGAACAACAGGTATTTTAGGTGCTGACGGAATCGTAGGAATAGATTGAACACCAGATGCCTGAGGCAAAGAATGAAAAATTGGTCGCATAGTAACCTGTGATATAAACGAGACAATTATTTGTGATATTCTTGGAATGGGAGTTTGAGGTGAACCTGAACCTAGGTTCTGTACAACCATTGGCATAGCAGACTACCCATGGTTTGATGAGTACTCGGGGCATGTTGCTGAAGCGATTTTTGGGTAAGTGTTGATGGGTTAGTCTGGATGGTTGGTTGGACTTAAAAAGGCATACCTTGAAAAAGTAGTTGCTACATAGGTTGTCCAAAAGGTTAGCCAGGTTGAGACAAAGGCCTTGAGAAGTAACATGAATTGACTATTGAGAAGGGTTCTAGATTGTATTCAATCTAGGGTAAGGCATTCCAATGGTGTGTTGAGGTATAATAAGCTAACCAAAATTAGTTTCAGGCATTTAAACATAATTAAAGTAGTTTACGATAGGGTAAGGTCCACCAAAATGTTGTCCTCCACGCGAAGGATATGACGGTTTCTGCCCAGATGGATAATAACCACCTATTAGGTTAGCTTGTGGATTACCAACATTACCATAAATCATATTAATGACTTGTTTAGATGCTAACCTTCATTGGTATGGTTAACTACACAAGTTGACATGTTTGAAGATGAGTTCAAGGAAGAAGCTCCTACGATAGAGTGATATCCAGGTGGTAAAAAACCACCATACAATGTGGACTTCGGAGAAGTGGAAAACATGGATGTATTGGACACGACACTTCTAGGAATGATTGTGGACCAGTCAAAACCTGGAACGGTAGAATAAGGAGTTGTGTAACGTGGAATCCCTTGTCCTAAAAGGTTCAAGGGTGTAAAATACCAAGGTCAGGGTGAAGAGATCGAAATAAAAGTCTGAGATATTTATAGGCTCACTGGTAGAAACTACAAGTTCTTCCTCTTTGCTTGAAACAAGTTCTTCAATGACAAAAAGACCAGGAGGGAGACTATTAGTAATGATAAGTTTCACACGTGGTGAAAGTGGAGGATCCAGAATATGTGATGTAGCAGACGTATGAATTTCAGGCTCGAAAATATAAGACTCAGGTTCATCAATATCTGGTTTGGAAACAAGGTTTCTACCGGAAGATTCTCTAGTATCTGATTTAGTTTGAACGAGTTCAGTAATTTGTAAATTAATTTTTGTTGAGTGTGATATTAAATTATGAGTTTGATAAAATTCAGTTTCTGTCACTTCAAGGCCTAAAATAATAGATGTTATAGGTTGATTAACTTGAGTTCCTCTTACATCAAAATCTAAAATAGTAGAAGTTTCAATTTCTGCTGCAGTTCTAGTTTCAGATGATTTATATTTTTTTTAATCTTTTCTAACTGACTCGGTGTATACTCAAGGTGATCCCCGAGTATCCTATGTGATTGTCTTGGTAGTTCCACCACAATGAAAAATTTTCAATTTATTAATCACAAAATATATAAATTACACCTAAAGTCTCTAAAAAGTAAAAAACAACACATAAAGTAACACACGCTAAAAATATAGGAGTTTAAACCATACAAACTTACTCTTCACAAATATCAATATTTACTAGTTGGTGATTAAATCCAACACCAAAGAGATCAAATTGAATTTTTCTATAAAAAATGAGCATTTGGAATCATTTACCTTGACAACCTGCTTAATGAAACGATATGGTGCAAATAACTCTGCTATAAACCATCTCGAGCAAATATTACCCTCCATAGGGTCCTACTGAGTCTAGCCAATGCCTGTTCCAGGTACAACAAGACCTTCCCTCTGTCGTCACCTTAGGTAGAGCCCTAGGATTATAGTCACTAAGTTCACCAAATACAACAATTTTACCTAGGGGACAATCGTAGATCAGACATACACGAAAGGCCAAAGTCACAAGATCAATCCCCTTGAAGACTCCTCCATATGATCAATGGGAGGTTTACTTTCAAGTGACCCCAAGTACCTTTCGGTACCATTATAATGCATGCAAATCACTGTATCTAGGCCAATGAAGTGGGTCAGATCACTTCGCCAGAGTCAACACGACCTCGTGCTTAACTCATGCATAAGAAGAGATTCCCAAAGAAAAATGGAAATAATTGGATTTTCTCTCCCTAGTTCAAGATTTTATTGTTCGTTTGTAGCTTTGGAAAGTTTACTTCCTTCCCTATTCCAAAGCCCTACACTTAAGCTATTGTAGGTGAAAAGAGTCCTTTAAAAAATATAAAATTCTAGGTGAATTTTAATTAACGTTGTATTATTAAGACGTTCTTTTACTCAATGGGAGATTAAAGTGAAACTTATGATGTTGTGACACGACTCAAAATCTTAATGCACTCTAAAATGAAAAAGAAACTTTCAATTACAATGAAATTCTATTTAGAGAAAATAAATAGTTTCTTTGATTTTTTGAGAAATGAAATACAAAAACTCGCAACTTTTCTGATTTCCTAAAGCAGCCAATTTCGCTATTTTGTAATGAAAACACAATCAACAAACTAATTTCCAGATTCCCTTAATCATCAAAATAAACTTAAACATTATTTTCTTCTAATCACTCAAAACTTCCAAGTACACAGAAATCAATCAAGAAGGTTGGAGAAAAGACATATTCTCTTATAAATAATTTGATTTAAAGACAATAACAATGCAATTGCAAAAAATTTCCCAAGATGAAAGAAACAACTTCTTTTATCAAGCAAAAATAACTGCAATTTTTTCACAAAAGCACAAGGTCTTCAAAAACCCTAATTTGCAATTCAAAGCAATTTTGACCACAAATAAGCAATATCTAAGGCTTTACCAATGTATTTGACAAAACAAAATAAGAATATCACTTACAAAAAAATACATTCAAACTTGTTTTGATCAATCAATAAATCAACCAGGCAAAACCCTAAGGTATTCTTTCAAAAATACCTAATCTTCAAAAATCATCAACAAAGCAATCAACTGAGTTCAGAAGAGACAAAAAACAGTCTAAACAAATAGAATGAAACTTTCAGAAAGACAAACTCAGGTCTAGGTTTAAGCTAGTATGAAATTTTCAAAAATTTTCAAGGTCTACACGGGTTTTCAGTAGGAAACAAAGCACATGCGCTCAATTGCTACGACAAAAAAGGAACAGATATGCGCTCTTTTTACAAAAGACACAACACAGGGAGGAAAACCTCAAGAAAAAAATAAAAAGAATTCAAGAATCAACCACTCAGATCTAAAAGGCCATTAATTTATGAAGACTCGGGTTTGGATAAATTAAAAAAATTAGAAAGAAAGGCTAAGGAAAAAACCGAGAACATAGGTGTTCCCCAATATGGTTACCAGTTTGTTACACCGGATAATCCCTCTTGCAGACAAGAGTGATCTCCCAATATCCTAAATGGAAACTAGAAACAATCATGGCAAATGAACTGACTCTTTCCCTAAGTTGAAATTGTTCGGTTTATAAGCAGTATAACTAATGGATAGACCTCTTACCAGTTTCATGAAATGCCTGATGAAGATCCCTTATTGTGACTTGATGTAACTCTTCAATGCTTGATAGGATCTGCAAACATAAACCATAAAAGGATCAAAAGCACATGCAATATAATAATTCAAACAACTTAGCTTAATGATCAAGGAAATTAGGGATTAAATTTTCCTTAATAGACATAATGAACAATTGTAAACTATTCATCATTCACAAAAGATAAAATCAATGGGAGAAAGTGTTCATTTGTATTAATCAGAAGATAAGAGGAGAATTACAAACTTCGCCTTGATGCTATGAGGTCCCTCCCAAATGCCTTCAATCTCATCCTTAGATGACAAGATCTCCAATCTCAAACCAACATCATAAGTTTGTATTCTTTGAATTCTGACCTCCTTCATCCCTCAACCTTCTAGTCCTTTTATAGATCCAAGAGGGGGAAGTGTCAGATCCCTAAGAAGAGAATGAACCTCCTTTAATGAAGGATTAGGTTACCATGAGAAAAGGGATGGAGATGAATCTTATGAGGGTTATAGTTCGAATAATCATCACCTAGAAGCATTTAGTTGGGAAATATTCGACCAACTCTATTTCTAGAATGTACTTTTTATTTTTACTTCCTAAAATTCACATGCGTGGGTTTATAGTTGCAGACAGAGCATAGCTCTGCACTATTCTCATAGTCAATTTCAATGCATGCACGAGAAACTTTAGAGAAATTGGCACAGGTGGAACTTAACAAGGTGTAAGGGCTATTTGACCCAAATTTCTCATGTACTTTAACATATTTTGAGTTGCTTGACTTCTAAGGGAGCTGGCTTCAACATGTTCAGGGAAAAATATCCATAAACTAATCAAGTTTCATGGCAACAAATTGACGTGTAACAAAAGTCCCAATTAGACCTCACACCATTTGGAGTAAGAGCCCCATCCGGTACAATGGCCTAGTTGCCATATATCTTAAAGATATGCCTTGACTCTAACTATCAGCAAGACAAAGGGATAGATGTGCCTTCGACCAACAAGGGGGGTGTGCTTGGTGAGTGTCCACTAACATGTGTATCTAAGTTATTTCACTGCAGATGGGAGAAGAAGTGAGCCCCTAAGAGAGAGGTAGTAGCACCACCCTAGTAGGGACACACATAAACAAGAAGTACCCATACAATTTCAAGCATAAGAGTCCACATAGATAAGACGATGATGAAACAAATGTGTAAAGGAAAGGTTTGTCGAATATCCAGCGGAGTAGTCCTTAAGGATGAGACAATGTCATAACATCCAAAACACATTTTCACAAGATGAGTGCCAAAATAACCGAAATAGTTCATCTACTTTAACATAAATGAAAGCAAACATGAATTATAAACATTTAGAGAATAATCTTACAAATATCCATAATCCATGCATGAAGAATGTATTGGCCCAAAGGGGTTTTGATATTAAGAAAAAGTTCCAAGACACATGTATACAATGAACATCACTAGCTCCAGTAGTGGATCATTGGAGCCACTCCTTGCTCCTCAAAAGAACTAGCTTATCTCTCTAATTCCTTGCGGGAGGAGCGAAGGTGAGAAAGTCCTTGCTGATACAATGAGGGGGTATATATAACCAAGGGGTGATGCTTCCCCTTTGTGACTCTTTGAATACCATCATGACTGTTCAACTTCCTATGAGTTTTCAACTTACATGACTCTCCATATTCATGTGTGTCCTTTTGACTTCTACTTTAGAAAACATTTGAATATAACGTACATGGTCCACAATAGTGATGTGGCATATGACCACTCATGACATGACATGAAATGACATGAAATGACACTGGTGACATGGAATTCTCGTTGATGTGGTAATGTCAATTCATTTTTGTTGTTACGAATGATGTCCACTTGAGAATACTCTTGTCTTCCACCTCATCATGGCTTGGTGACAGGAATATTCAATGATCTCAAGTCTAGGGTCGAGGTCACGAATTTTTGTCCCTTCACCTTGATAGATCAAACTGCATGCGCAACTACAAGAATGTCCTTTGCATGTCTTCCTCCTTAATCTCCTTCTTCATCATCCCATCAGGTTCCTATATTTGCAATTCACTCATGATGAGACAACATCATCCTGAAAACCTCCTAGCCTAAGATAGTGCATTCTGGCCTAGGGAATGAGCCAAAACTAAGTTACAAGTTGAAAAGAAAGGCTCAGTGACTATGCATTGCGTAGTCCTAGCATCCAGGGATGAGGCTTGAGGCTTAAAACTATGCAATATGTAGTCCAGGCTGGGCTCAAAGGTTGTCTTCTACATAATTTTGGATATGGGTGAGTCCCGCTGAAGGAGGGGCCACTGTGGAAGATTTCAGTGTAGTTATGGAAAAGAAGGCTGACTGACTTATGTGTGGGTTTGTGAGACAATGGGTCAAGATGAGGGGAGAACCATTGAAGGAAACTTTTGCATAGTTATGAAAGGGAAGGTTGACTGAAAATATTGTGCAATTCTGGAAGGGAAGGGTGGGTCTTGGGTTTAAGAATTACACAATGCAGTAGTACTGAGGGATAGGAATTGCACATTGCTTAGATCTAGGGGTCGAGGTCACAACCTGCTCACAGGAACTATGCAATGCGTTGTCCAGGCATGATGGGTGAAGCCAAGTTGAAGGGTTGGGGAGCTTCATCGAAAAAGGATAAGTGCTAGAGCATTGAGATTGGAAAGTGAAGCGATGAAGCTTTAATTGAGTCCTAACACTTAGAATACTTGAAGAATCAACAAGATTGATCACCCATGACACATGAACAACAATTTCAATTGTGTGTGACCACTTCATGACCAACTATGATAAGTGCGACACCTAAGATAGACTTTATGACGACTATGATGAAACTTGTGTGACAGGGTTCAAAACTTTGTTAATGAGTGCAACGGGTGTTTATATGGTTAGGAAAACTCATAAATGCGAAGATGGGCCTTGGAAACCACCAGAATTAGCTTATGCATAAAGTGTGACAGCCAGCATGCTAAAATTTGACATCTTACCTATCTTGCAAAAGGGAAAAAAACACTTAGAGAAAACCCATGGAATGAATTTCAATGTTTGCAACCATACATGCCATTGAAGACATAATGTTATGACAGTGATAAATTGTCCTTCATACTACACTAAGAGGGGCATTTCAGCTTCATGAAATATGTGCTTTTTTCTTTGTACCTACCCTCCAAAGGGTTGTGAATTAGATGGAGTCTTCATGCGGTCCTAATCTCTAATATTCTATCATACACCATGATTCCTTGGTCTTCTTATCTGATGATTATTTTTTCTCCTCAGCTCCTTACGTGTCATCTATCAGTTCCACCTTCTTCATCTCCTTCTTCATCATCATGCCATAGTGTAAGAGAGTACCTGCATCTACAACTTGCTCATGACGAGACAACATTAGTCTTAAAAGCCCTAACTTAAGACAAAGCACTTGACTTCATGAATTGATCTGGGACTAAGTGATAGGTCAGGGGAGAAGGCCAAGTGACTATGAAATTGCGCATTTCAAGCAGCCAAGGGTTAATCTTGATCACTGACACTGCACAGTGCGCAGCTTTGGCCAGACTGAGGGATATTTTTGCACAGTCCTCACTGAGGGAAAAGTTTGCACAGTGCCCAATGAGGGACATAATTTTTCAGTTGAAGTAGTTAGTGGCTGCTACAAGAAGGGGCCCTGGGAGGAAAAACTGCACAATTTCGGGAGGAAAGGGGGACTAGGCAGCGAAGAGCCTTGAGGGATAGAACTACACAGTTTCTGGAGGTAGTGAGTTTCGACTGAGGGAAGGACACTTGAGGAAGCATATGTGCATGTTTAGAGGCCAAAGGATCCTAGGATTTCTGCGCATTACACAGTTCCAACAAACAAAGGAAAATATTGAAGGTTGAAGATGCGAAGTGCATAGCTTGGGAAGGCTAGATGAGGCTAGGTTGCTAAGAATCCTATGGAATTTGGCTACATTTGGGATCATTGGAACCGATGTGAGTAGTGATAGAACTTGATTGTGACCACACACTTGGACACTTAGTTATACAACATAGATCATCTAGATCATATGAAATCATACTTCCCTTAATGAACCAACCTTTATGGAAACCTACGGCAAGTGTGGCTCCAATGATAAACTTTGTGAGGATAATGACGAAACTTGTCTAATAGCGCGTGAAACTTTGGAAATGATTCCAAAACATGTCTATATGATATGAAAAACTCATTTTCACAAAGATTTCGCCTTGAAGCAAACTAGAACTCCCCTTTGCATGATAAGTGATAATTCCCATGTCCAAAGATGACACTAGCTATATAAAGATAAAAGTGTGGACAACACTTGAGATCCAAGAAGGAAGCTTGAAATCATCAGCTGACCAATAAGTGATTAAGGAATGACTGATTATAGGATCCACAATAGGCTCCAACATTTGAGTGTAGGCCAAAATTTTGGAGAGTGTTGCAGCCGCTACAACAAGTATGAAATGATTAGAGGGTAAGAGAAATACATAGTACATTCACCATCATTTGTTAGCAAGGAGGGTTTTGATTTGGCCTCTTATTGAGCTTAGGTTAAAATATACATGTCCAAATATTCTAAGTTTTATATTTTAACTTTAATAAAAATGGAATAAATGTATTACTTTGTTACCTTTTAGGAAGTTTGGAAACAACTTATCCTTCAAGCTCTACTGATGTGGAAATTGAACTATGTATGCTACTTGGATCTTTGATAAAATTGGATGGATGCCGAAAATATTCTATCTACAGAAATTTAGCAAGCTAAAAATATTGAATTTATATTGAAAACCTAATTTGGATCTCTATAAGAGAAGCTATTGATGTTGTTGCTGGTATCTCTTATGATCTTCTTGAAAGAAAATAAGGTCTTCATGCTGAAAATGTAAATTCAAATTTGCAAATTTTGAAGAAAGAGGGAGATAATATTGATTGCCAAAAGCTTGGTTTTCTATTAGGATTTTATGTATAGTTATCCTAACATCATGGTTTTCATAACAATACATTGTTATTATTGTTTATATATATATATAATATATATATATATATAATATATATATATATATATATATATATATATATTATATATGGAGAAAAAGGAAAAAAAAAATGGCAGAAAGGAGGAGTATGATCTCCATTTTCCACCATCTTCATCTCTTAATTATGTTGTAGACTTTGAATAAATTATTCTCTTGTTAGGGGCATATGATACAATTTTAATCTATGCCCAATAAAATAAAATAATTCACTCATTTTCCATCAATAGTTTTTATTCTCACTGGTTCATTTTCAAAAATTGCTTTTATTTTATAAGGGTCTAACTAGTGCGTTTGGAACTTTCCTTGAAAATATTTGAACCTTGAATCAAATAAGAGAGCCAAATCACATGGCTTGAACTTTTTCAATTTGATGAATTTGTCACACCTTCAACTTGTGAAAAACCCTTAACAACAAGATGAGCTATTATTAAATATTAAAAAAGTGTTATTCTTATATGCTTAAGTTTTTGGATTGTTGTTGATCACTATTACGAAATTCGATATATATATGTGCGTGTTTTTGAAATTCACAAAATATATATATATAAGTACTTCAAAAACCATAATTATATATATATATATAACCATGGTCTTTGAAATTCACAAAACCATGGTCTTTGAAATTCACTATATATATATATATATATAACCATGGTTTTTAAAATCCACTATTATTATTCCCTTATTCCCTAGGGCAACAGGGTATAATGCATTAGGAAATATGAGTTGACATCTGCTAACCGAAAATTAAACTCCATCTTATAATGTTAACATTACATCTATATATTAATGTTTTAAAATTTTGATTAGCAAACCAAAAATTCTTGTGATCATAGCAAAAAATCTGAAAATATACAATCATAATGCCAGGTACTGAAGGAGGGAAATGACGTATTTAATGAGAGGCAATAGGCCTTTCGTCTGAGTACATCGACATCGACACAGGTGTAGTACGCGCGCCAAGAAACATAGCAACGATATCAAATTAATGTAACCAGTAAAAAAGTAAAATGTCCCTAAGAAAAGGAATGATAATCGACACGGTGTCGGATATGTACGTAGCACTGATTATGAAATTAATATAATGAAGAAAATATATTCAAGAAGGAAGGAATGGTAATTGAAAGTATTTTGGGGGTGGAGCTATATGAATTGCAACCATCCTAGAGAATGCTTATTAGTCCTTGCTTCGGACTATAGCGTTTGATAGAATATTGACCGCCTATTAATCTAGTGTTAACTTTTAAAATTATATGCCTATCTATCTTTTTTAATTTATATAATAAAAATAAACACCTTTTATTTTAAAGATGATTGGGTGATCGGGTTTGAGCTCTTATTGGCGAGACTTTGATACGGGGTTTTGGAGAAATGGATAAAAGAGCTTTTATAAACAACTCTCATTAATGATTTATTCTCCCATTTTCAATGCATATCCAAAGTTTTCTCCGAGGTTGAATACATATCCAATGTTTTTGCACCATTCATTTTTCACATTTATTGAATGGTTGCAGAACATTCTGTATTGGAAAAAAACGTTTATCTAAAGTTCAAAAGACCTCATCCATAAAAACTTTGGATAAAGTTATTAGAATGGATAATGCAATGTGGATAATTTTTTGAATAAAAAGTTTGGGTAAAGCTGTCACACTAAATAATTCATTTTCGCAATTTTTGACAAATGGCATTCATACCCTTTTCACCTTACTTTGTGTCAGTGTTTTTGCGTTGCTTCGTGCGTTTGATGCCTCTCATCGCTTCAACATACTTCTATTCCTCTATGTACATAGGACATAATGATGGAGAACTTCTATTCCTCTGCCTACAGAGGACATTGATGGAGAGATGATACAATGACAGAGAACCTAAGAACTTGCCATCAATGATGTAGAACCTGTGATGTGTAAATTTAGAGTTGTAATTTCAAACTTGTGATGTGTAATTTTAAAGCCGCAACTTCAAACCTGTGATGTGTAATTTTAAAGCCGCAACTTCAAGGTGAATTTAACATAATCTTACTCGAAAACTCAACAAAAAATGCATTCATATTTTTTTTTAGCTCAACACATCCATTTTTTTGCTTTAACGGTCTATTTTATGTTGCAATTTTTTTGTGCTTTAACTATGTCCATTTTATATTGCAAATGATACTAATTCACCATCTTTTTTTTGTTCTTTAACTGTGTCATTTTTTGTGTTTTAACTGCATACATTTTATGTTGCATTGTAGATGATATTAATGAAGTTCAAATGGAAAAGTAAAGGCTCAACATTATTTGTTGTGCAATATTTCTTTAAAAAATCTAATATGTTTTATGGTAATTTTGAATTTGACACAGATTGATATATTATTTCAATTTCAATCGGCCTTGTCGCTTCCGCAGTACACAACATTCAAACTCCAGCGAAACCTGTAGGAACCTAACTCACAGAGCATTCAAACTCCACCGAACATTGTAGGGAATAACAATGACAAGAAAAGAAGACGACAATGAAAGACTGTCATTCTCGACAAGGATTTCAGAGTTTTTCACACATAGATTCTCGATACCTCTAATATCATGAAACACGACAATCACAGGGTAAGCATGCACCGAGCGGTTCTTTATTTGTATATTTTAGAAAATATGAATTATGAGCAGAAGTTTGTTTATCAGGCATATGAAGGCACACATAATGAGGACCACCACCACCATGATGGAAAAATTGAGGCTCGGGCAGGCATTATAAGTATGGTTTTCACTAGCCCAATTTACTACAATTCGAGCTCCTCCAGCAGATGAGTATTGTAAACTTATTTCCACAAATCATAATCTGGTGGTGAGATAAGTTGATTATCAGCCAGTTCATGTCATTTACTTGAAATTATATCTATGATGCATATAATATTAAGAGAAAATTATATCATAGACATATGTGTGACTGGCCAACAAAAGATATAAAAGTTAGTAGAGAATTATAGTAGCCACAATTAATGCCAAGATCCTAGTCAACAAATGTCAATGTTCATATTCTAATAAATATTAGAATAATACCTTGTCACTAATGTTGGCTAGCACTTGTTGGCACTTGTCGCTTCCCATAATTTCTTGATGCTAGATATTATCCACACATCTTCACACTGCTTTGCCTTATATCACACCGCCTCTAACTGCATCCTGCATCTGCGGCTTCCAATTCCTACCTCTTCTTACCGCTACTTCTTCCTAGAAAATAATATTTCATTCACAGGAGGAAATTAAAAAACTGGATGTTTGTTCTGATTATTTGTTGATTATCAATTGCAAATTCTATTTATTCTGATTATCTAGTGCATACTGTGTATGCATACTGCAATAAAGCAAAAACTCAAAAAATGGTGGAAGATGGAAACAGTGAATCATTCATATCCCTGGTGCACACTGTGTATGCGTATGGTAGTAAATTAAAAAATGGTGGAAGATGGAAGCAGTGAATCATTGGGAAAAGCTCCATACCCCGTCTGCCTGTTTGCTCGTTTTTACCAACCAAAATACGTCATGGCAGCTTGAAGTCGACTTTCATCTCTAAGGAACAATCTGAACCAAATGCAACTTACCGTGTTGGTGGTAGAGGGAGGTGAAGATCGATATGGGAAGACAATAGATATCTGTTCCAGTTGGACAAGGGAGGGACGGGGAACCAAAGGTTGATATCCGACGTTGATTTCACCATTCAGGGCCCCTCTGGCACGCACTATCTTAAGAACTTTATGAATTAAGTCGTATATTGTATAGCTGAAAACATGTCTCTTGAATCTTACTCATTTGGATTCTCTCGATGGAGTTGTCTATTGTGTTTGATCTGATATATGCTCTCCGAAAACCCATAGAGGAAACCAGAACATGGACTATGAATTGCCTTCGAGTGTCTCTACTTCGTGATGTCCATTGTGCACGATCAGTGTTTGCAAGGAGCGTCTCTGTTTCGTGTTGTTCATCATGCATGTTCGGTGTTTCATGTTTTCCATCGTGCATGTTCCCTATTTGAAAGGTAAATAAGTAGTAAGACTGATCCAGGTGGATATTGGTGGCCACCTGCCAAGTCCACCTGGACCCCCACCATTGTCTTTCTCAGCATTTTCAGTTTCCTTAATTGTAGCACAACTTACTATTTTTAGCAGTTTTTCGGGTCCTGAACTTCCGGAGCCGTTTTGAGGCCCTAAACGACGTTTTTTGGGGAATCCGTGGGCAACACGGGTCCATGGAGCATGGATTGTGTTTCTCGTTCCAACAATGGTAGTTCTCGGATAGATCTTTCTAACGAGCTATCATACGCGTCAAACGGAGATCGTATGCCAAAGTTACGACCCCGGGAAATTGATGTACCA
>APFE031300808.1:28265-78132 GCA_000404065.3 Pinus taeda
ATCATCAATGATTTGATCGATATAGGGAGTGGGGTAATTGTCCTTTGGATAGGCTCGATTAATGTCCCTATAGTCGATACATATTCTTATTGTCCCTTGTTTTTTGTTAATAGGAACAATATTCGATACCCAATCTGTTAACGGGATCGGATAAATGAAACTTGCTTTGAGTAATTTTTCAACTTTTGCTTTAATCACAACAACTTTTCTTGGGTGAATCTGACGCAAACGTTGCCGGACGGGTTTAGCATCCGGGTAAGTTTTGATTTCATGAACTAAAATTGCAGGGTCAATTCCTAGCATTTCCTCATATGACTAGGCAAACACGTCGCGGAATTCTTGAAATAGGGCCTTATATGTTTGAATTTCATCTTCCGTACAAGAGGAACCTATATGAACATTTTCAACAATTCCAGGCTTAACTAAGATGTCAAGGGGAATAGTTCGAGAAATATTTCCCAAGTTTAACTTGGAATTAAGATGTTTCATTGGATTCTGAGCGTCCTTGACATATTCAGTCGTAAAAATTGATGAAAAATCATTTTCAAAATGATCTCCCTTGGGTAAAAATGAAGATCTGTGATGAAGATCTTCCCATGGTAACTCATCGACGCATATGATTTCACGAATTTTCTCATCAGTTTTAACAAGTTCAGAAAACGTTATTGAATCCGAGTTTGACGTCAAAAGTGATTCCTCATAGACCACATTCATTAAGTCGATTTGGGTTGATGTTGTGTCGGCAAACGACTACACGGTCTGATACGCAAGTTCATACGGACTCAAAGGCATAAGAGTACCAAATGATTCTATCTCAGATTTAGAAGGCATGATCCAAGGATCATCATTAACAATGGTATCTGATGAAATCATATGAATGGTTGTGGTAGAAGACGATGCATTGATAGGAGGAAAAGGAAAAGTGCCCAGTAAACTAGAATCTTTAACTAGTCCTACTCCAACATCCTTATATGGGACTGTCATTTTACCAACATGTTGAATGCTCTCAGCAAAGGCTGGGTCGGATGAAAAGTAAGACAACTGGTCTAAGGTTACGATCTTTCCATTATGAGGGAACTTTATAAGCCGAAAGACCGATGAAACGACAAATTTCATATCGTAAGACCAACTATGACCCAAGAGAAGGTTGTAATCTAGAGGGGAATCAATCACCTCCACATCTAGATTAACGGTTTTACCTTCAACCCCTATAGGTAAATCCTATAGAATGCCAAAAGGATGAAACCCACGGCCATCAAAGGCCTTAAGAATCATCGGGGATTGATTTAGTGAAGGAGAACCAAGCGATCTCCAACATTGTATTGACATAATACACGTGGAAGCTCCCTCATCAATCACAGTCCTATGAACAGGTCTGTCTTTGACTATCACTGGAATCTAGACAGCCATTTGATGAGGTAAGCGAGGTGCACTATTTTCTAGATCAAAGATTATAAGGTTCGGGTCCTGAACGTCAACAGCTCCTATAGCCGACAAAAGTAATTTATGCTGTGCTGGACATGATTGCAGCACTTCCAAAGCCGACATTTCTGAGGGTGAAATAGCTAAATCCTCAACAATGTTATAGTTCTGAGCCGCTCTCGCATGTGGATTGAAAGCAAACTTTCGAAGTACACCCTTGGTGGGCGGTTTGATTACTAAGTTTGGATTAGGTTTCTCGATCTATAGTGGATCCGAACCGGGAGCTGAGGTTGATGGATTAGAATGAGAAGATTCTGCTTCTTTACCATCAACAGGACTTTTACTGCCATAATCTTGTGATCGAGTCGCAATCCTAACATGGGACATCATCAGTATGGGTTCTTCATTGGCATTGGAGGACGAACCTATCATCTTACTGTCTTGATTTGGAAAAGGATCCTTCAAAACAGCAGGAGTTTGGGAACCTTTGACAATTTTCGCATCCTCTGCATGATGAGGGCAGTCTCTTGTAAAATTCTCTTCATCACAAATGAGACACGGATAACGAGGTTTGTGTTTTCCATCAGTTTATTCTGCTTTTCCTGGTTTCTCTTTCGAATTCTTATCTGTTTTATTCTTCTTCTTCCCTTTCTTCTTACCATCGGTTTTTTATTTAGCTATAGATGACTCTACAACATGAATATCGGTGGAAAGTTCTGCGGAAGAATCTCCTGTCAGGGAATCTGGAAAGGTTATGATAGGAGAAGAATTCTTGGAATACTTCTTCTTACTTTTGGTATTAACCGTACCAATCATACCATCAGCAGCATGAGACCCTGAAGGAGCAGCAGCGATTTGATTTTGTTTGGGTAGATCAGGGATTTTCTTGTGTAATGTACCCGAGTGAGTATAAACTAAGTCAAGGTACTGTGCTTGAGCAATTACTTGCTCCTCAGTAAAAACTTCGGCCTTAGCTACATCCTCAGTGATCTTGGGCAGTAAAGATTTTACAAACCATTCAGCTAAGATCTGATCCGGGATAAGAAAACTTTCACTAAACGCCATTGACGTCTCCATTCATGAATATGATCTGAAATGTAAGTGGACGTTGACTGCTTTAACGAAGTTAATAATTCCGTGCCATTGTCATATCTGACTGGCAACTAAAAATGAGTTAAAAACGAAGTAGCTAACTGACTAAAGTTATAAAACGTGGCTCGCAGTAACTCGATGTACCATTTGGCCGCAAGACCAATTAGAGTGCACTGGAAAAGTCGTAAACGAATTGAATCATCTGAAATGGAATTAGACGCACACCAGAGGTGATAAGTCATCACATGGTTTGATGGGTCCTCTCCTGGATTACCTTCGAACTTAGGAATATCACTGGGCAACTTATGCGGCATTGGCAGCCAATACTGAAGATAGTTAATTGGATCGTTCGTAAGGCGCGTCAAGTCAGGCAAGTCCAAAGTTGCGATAAAAGGTAACTGACGATTAGGGTCCCTAAAACTCTGGGTCTGCAGACCAGCCCCAGGAGGAGGATATCTAGGATAACTAGGAATGGGAATTGCATTTGGGATATTTCGTCCTCCTGGAAAACCAAGATTAACCGGACCATACTGGGGTTGCTGAGGTTGTTGATATGTATACCCAGGGTACGGTTGATACTGATAGACAGGTTGTTGCGCAGCAGGACTATATTGGTACTGTCCTTGGTACGGTTGTTGATTAAACTAAGGTTGAGTGGTGACAACCGTACTTAAACCTGGTTGTCCTATAGGCATCTGAACCGAAGTGTGGACCGTGGGTCCAGATTGAGGTAAAGATGTCTGAGGAGTAGATACAGGGACAGTAGAAACCGGAGATGTCGATACTCTAGAAGAAGGTGGGGTAGATGCAGCAGATGTTTCAGTAGTTGCAGCAGACGTTTGAGGCGAAGTACGAGGTGTACTAGGCCCAGACTAAGAAACTAGAGAAGGTGCAGAAGTTTGAATAGTAGACTGGACA
The DNA here is from genome assembly GCA_000404065.3 of Pinus taeda. Lineage (NCBI taxonomy): Eukaryota > Viridiplantae > Streptophyta > Pinopsida > Pinales > Pinaceae > Pinus > Pinus taeda. The sequence continues at coordinate 31,698 of APFE031300808.1, forward strand.
GGTTGCTGGGATGAACCAGAAACCAAGGGTTGTCTAGTTTGAGATGACAACTGCGCATTCGGTTGCAAGACCTGTTGGGTTTGAGATGGATCCCACACTAAATTCGTTCTGGTGTATGGACCCATAACAAGTTGAGGATATTGAGGACCATAACCGGGTTGAGGGTAGGGTTGATAATGTGATTGACTAGAAGGTGGTTGGTAACCTTGGGTTGGGTACTGACCTTGGGGTTGATAACCTTGAGGCACGTACTGATACTGGCATTGACCTTGAGGTACATACTGATACTGGGGTTCACCCTGAGGTACATATTGATATTGAGGTTGACTTTAAGGTACATATTGATACTGAGGTTGACCTTGAGGTACATATTGAGTCTGGGGTTGACCTTGAGGAACGTACTGTCCCGTAGGTATGTACTGTCCTTGAGGTTGCCCCCCAGGCGCAAACTGAGTACCTTGAGGTTTCCCCCCAGGCACAAATTGGGTACCTTGAGGTTGCCCCCCAGGCGGTGACTGGCCACCTTGAGGTTGAGGATTGGGAATAGAACGTGACATCATGAGAATATCTTCTACACTCAACGGTTTAGTACTAATATTTTTAGTTAATAACCCTTGTTCAATAGGTCGAGGAGATGCTCCCGAAAAAGTACCAGAAATGGAATAATACCCAGTGGGAACAGAAGGACCGCCGTATAAAAAGGCTTCTGGAGATTGAGAAAACATGGACGACTGTTATGACATATTTAACAGAGGATAGTAACCTCTAGGTGTTGGGTGATAAGAAATACGAGGTGGTGAAAAACTTAGTCCCGGGTTTTCCAAAAAATTAGTCAATGAAAGATACCAAGCACTGCTCCTAGGTGGACTGTAAAAGATTGATTCACGCTCCCTAAGGTCTAAAACAGGTCGATCTTCTGGAATAGGGATGCCTTCTTTTTTTTCAGGAATAGCAAGTTCTTCAATAGTTATTAGTCTAGAAGGAAGATTTTGGGTAATTATTCTTTCTACCCTAGGTGAACTAGGAGCACTAGAAGCTGGAGAAGCAAACCTTGATATTGGAGTAGCAGTAGTTTTAGATTCAGGTTCAAATATTTCAGGTTCTTCACCTATATCACTACTAGATGAAAAACTACCAGTAACTTCTGAAACGAATACAGGCGGCGTACTATAATCTACTATTAACGCTGAAAAATTAGGATATCCTACTAAAGAAGATTCTCCTCTTTCAGGCGACCCACTTCTACTGTCTTTAGGAGTTACCAGGGCCTGTAGCCCTTCAAGCTGGCTTGGTGAAAACTCAGGAGGTTGGCCCCGAAGTCTACGGGACTTCCTCGGTAATTCAGCCATGGTTAAAAACTTTTAACTACTTCACACGAAAATAAAGTAAAATCTCAATGAAAACCACCTAAAGCTTCTAAAGAACCAAACAAATTTAATCACACGCCTAAAGAATCTAGGAGATCAATCACACACAAACAGTAACTTTCCATACCGAAAACACTAGTTGGTGATGAAATCCAATGTCGCAGAGTTCAATACAGAAATAGCGGTTGGAACAGTTACCTCGGCAACCTGCTTAATGAATAGAGTACATTATCTCTATCATACCTATAAATATGACCCCCCAGAAAATCCAAGTGAGTCTAGTCGACGTCTGCTCCAGGTACAGTGGGATCTTCCCACCACCGTCACCTTAGGAAGAATCCTATAGAATATGGTCAATATGGTAACCAACGGAAACAAATATACCTGGGGGAATAATCTACGATCCGATACGCACGCAAGGGCAGAGTAACAAGCTCAATCCCCTTGAAGGCTCCTTGACATAAACCAAGGTTTACCAACAAGTAACCCCAGGCTCCTCAACAATGGTTAATCCGAAGTTTACCATTTTTAATTCGTGAATATCTGGCGTCGTTCCCAATGAGGAAGGATTGATTCCCACACTGGTTCAGACATGATCTCATGCTTCTCCTTTAAGAGGAGCTTTCCCAGAGCATAGATGCAACAATTGGATTTCTCTCCTACCGCAAGATACAACTACTTGTTTGGTTTACTGTCTTGGAGAGTTAAGTACTCCCTACTCCAAGACACTAGCCTAAGCTATGTTGGTGTAATAGAGCCCTAGAAATAAAAAGATTTCTAGATTAATTTTACTTTAAGCGTTATTTTTATTGGTTTTTGATTAAGTCAAGAGGTGCGGAGATGAAACTCGTGTGTGAAGAATCGACTCGAAATCACTAAAACGATGCACTTAAGATGATCAAACAATCTTTTCTCTTCAATCAACTTCTAGCTAGGAAAGAGTTTGAGAATGCAAATGCGTGTAAACACAAATCTTTCTTAATAAACAAATTAAAAGAAGAGTTTTTGTTCCAATGCACTCAAAACGAGACAACTAGTTATTTTCAGAAAAATTTCCCTTTTCTTTCAAATGCTACCAAAACAAACGTTTTTCAAAAGAGATTTTTGGATTTTTATAAAAACACTCAAAACTATGACTAAAGCAAATCTTGAGAAAACTATGAATAAAGAAAATCTTAAGCTCTACAAACTATAAAAAACTACTTAAAGTAAAAGCTTACAAGATGTTTTATTTTTAAGGATGTTTTACATGGTGATAAGAAAACCAAGGACTAACTTGTCCAAAATCACAAATCAGTCAAAAAACAAGTGATTTTTTGTTCTCTTTTGTAAAAATGAAATCGAAACTTTTAACATAAGCTTTTTCGAAGTTTCGCAAAGAGAAAACACAAGATGGATTACTCAACAAAGGTAGATTTTACAAATGGTCAGACTCATAAGAAGGCCAGTAAAAACCAAGGTGATCTGAGGCTTCTACGCTTCTAAGTGCTGAGCTACTACACGACCGAAATGAAAATCAAGACCAGCAATCAAAACTTCTAGGAATTTCACCTAAAACCCTAACACCAATGGAATTAAACCAAGGAAAGCTTTTAACAAGTCACATGCAGGTCTGGGCAGAGGATAACAACATCTAAACCAAAATAAAACTAATTGAAAGAGTAAAATTTAAGTTTTTCAAAATTTTAGCAGGGTCCACAGGTTCAAATTTTACACAGGTGCATGCACGCTCTGTGTGCAAAGTAAACATGTGTACAAGTACGCACTGTGATACAAGCACAGGATGCGGGCTTCTCCTAAAGTTATGAAAAGCAAAAACAATCCTAGATCCACTAATCCACCCAATTCCACACACAACAAGCCAAAAACAGAAACAAAAACACAAGTTTCTCAGGTCAAAGTAAAAACAAGGAAAACAATCAAGTCCCCAGAGGAGTCGCCATTTTGTCACAGAGAATGGGTCGAGGTTGCGGACAAGATCGACCTTCCTAGTATCTAAAGATATCTAGTGACAAGCAAGCCAATCAAAAAATATCTTTCTCTAAATATGCAGTTAAAAACAAAGGCAAACAAGTGTTTTAGGTATACCTTGGGTCCAATGCGAGTTTGTGGAAGCCTCGCTCCCTCGCTCCAAATGAGCTTCCTTGAAGTAAGTCTGTGAACACAAACAAGCAAACAAATTAAATAGCACCTGAAAAGCCAATATCATAAAGCATATTCATCATAATGATCAAGGAGATTATGAAACAAACCACATAAGACAATTTGTTGAGAAAAATGAATCTGATTGTATTAATTCAAATCAAAGAAGAACTTTACAATGTGTGCCTTGATGCTATACAAGCTCCTCCCAGGGTCTGACAAGAAGTCTCCTCTACTTTGACAAGTTTCACTCACTTCCCAATGAAACCAAAAGGCATGTGATCTCTCCTCTCAAGTTTAACTAGGAAGTCCCAATTCCATCAGCATTTAACCTCAAAAATGTTCAGCTTCTAACCTCTCCAGCAACTGACCTAATGCCTTAATTTATATTGTAATGGAGGGAAGTTACTAGGTCCTCCTTCAAAGGGATAAAGCCCTCCTTCAAAGGGATAGCTCCTTCTATCAATGGATCAACTCCTCTTTTGGGATGCATGAACCACCTTGGAGCGAACAATCCACGTCAAAATTCCTTCTAGAAACATCTAGAATTAACCCAAAGTGAGTTTTTTAAAATAAACTTGCGCCTTTTTGACTTTTACAGGGGTACGCACCCACCCCTTTACAAACAGAGTGTGCAGATATGCAGGTAATATGAAAAAAGAGTGCGGGCCCGCAGGCAAAGTGAGAGAAAGTGTGGATCTAGAGTTATATTGATTTTCAATGTCTTTCTCTCATTTGCAAAGCTTGACATGAAGAGCTAAGGTCTCAGACTTGCTTAGGAGGCCAGTATAAGTGATGATAGACCCATACTGACTGCAAATAGTCATGGTGACGATATTTTTGTGTAACAAGCACGATGGACTAAGGCTTGAGGAACCAAACCACAACCAGAATGGGTGCATATATTCTGTCATACACTAGATATGATCCCAATGAACTAGCATTTGGAGACAGATCTTTGTAATGGGGCTATGGAATGGAACTTTTTAAGGGAGATTTTTCTATTAACCTTTAGCTTTGAGGATGGGTTTCATGGTATAGATGAAGTGTTGCAAGAAATAAAAGCAATTGTATTCAAAACATTAAGGAACCAGTAGACTAGACTCATCCAGATTGGAGTACACAGTGGCGCCATGAGTTAGAACGCTATAATGTGACTTCTGAAGAAGAGGACGATTCATGGAATATTGCCATTCCTAAAACCAAAGGACAACATGAGATCGGACGGAAGGTGGTGAACCTGGATATATCAAAGCCATTGAAAACTTGACAGATAAACATTGGATGTGAAGAAGAACCTAAGTTTGTGAAGATAGGAAATTATTGGGATGAAGATACAGTTGATAAGGTAACTAAGCTATTGTGCGAGTACTGAGAATTATTCCCCATGAAGTTTTCATATTTGAAAGGGATTGTTGGAGATTTAAGCATTGTGAAGATTACATTGAAACAGGATGTGAAGCCTATTAAGCAGTGGTCTTACCGATTGAATCCAAAGTATAAGGAAAAGGTGCACCTAGAACTGGATAAATGTTCGAAGCTGATATTATTGAGCTTATAGAAGAATCTGATTGGGTAAGCCCTATGGTGGTCCATGAAAAGAAATAGAAAGGTGAAATCCACATATGCGTATATTTGCAGAAGCTGGATGATGCTTGTGTGCATGATCCGTTTCCGAAACCATTTACTGACGAAGTATTAGAAAATGTGGGCAGATAGGAGGCATATTCGTTTACTGATGGTTTTTCAGATTATCATAAAATAAATATCACACTAGAAGATCGAAGAAAAACAACCTTCGTGACTGAGTGGGGTTTCTTCCAATATATAGTCATGCCTTTCGGATTAAAGGACACACCTGCAATCTTTTCCCAAGAAGTGATCATGACGTTCAAAGAATTTATTCATAGGTTCCTAGAAGTATATTTTGATGATTAGAATATGTTTAGGTTGGTGAAGCGCCATGCTACGAGTGTGTGCCTCATACTAGATACATGTTGAAGATATTGGATCACACTGAACTTAAATAAATGTGTATTATGTGTGCCTTTTTGGATTTTGATCGACCATGTTGTATGTAAGCAGGGATTGATGGTGGATCCTATGAAGATCATCATAATTGTGAGCTTGGAAGCACCTAGGAATGTAAAACAGTTGCACGTGACATTGGGACACTCTGGTACTACAGGAAGTTTATCAAGGCGTATGCCCAGATAACCATGTCAATGGAGAAATTGTTAAAAAAATATGTGATGTTTTGTTGGGATGAATATTTTCAATGCAACCTAGATCTTAAAGGATAAAAAGGTGATTGTTATCACTCCAAGAAACTCTCCAATGGTTGCAGCTTGGAGATGCCTGGTAACATATAATCTTCAATATCGTTCTCTGAACTATTGGAATGAATGATGGTTTGGATCAAGCCAGATAACCATTTCAACTCTGCTTTTACTCAAGATATGCATGAACACCCTCATCTTTCTAAGGCTTTAGACCACTAATGTTCAATAGTTTCTAGATTCAATGGATAGATGGAGAATACAAACTATACTAGCATATGCATATATAAATACATATGAATGGATAGCTACATGAAGTAAAAGAATCTTGCAAATCTAATTTATCAATGCAGAGATAAGATGACAGTTATCTGGCATTAGACACACAAGAAACATGAACAACCTATTGCATTGCAAATCCAATTTATCAATGCAGAGATAAGATGACAGTTATCTAGCATTAGACACATAAGAAATCATGAATAGACTATCCAAGTGCAAGCTTAGAACATAAGAGAAATGGATATTGAACATATAACAACAAAATAAGCTTATATTTGCTAGAATGAAGATGAGACGCTTGAGTAGCAAAGTATATACAGTCTCCAGAAGTTGAACCTTTCATACATTTAGCTTTCAGCCTTTTATAGGCCTTTTATAATGCTCCTCTCGAGCCTTCTGAGGCTCGAGAGGTCTTAATCTATCCCTCTGTCTCTTTAACTACTTGATGCCCTAACTAGGCAAGCATGGTTTGGAGGTTTCTTCTTCTGATAGAAGAGTAAAAGCATTATGGTAGTTCGTTGCATTGTCTGGGAGCTCTCTCGTGCCAAAGATGCCCTATGATTGTTCTGTTTGTTTGGCTCTGTTGCACTGTCTATGATCCATGATCATTTGTTGGTTTTGGATGAGCTGCACTGTCGCCTTCCCCCTCCAGCCTTTTGTCTCACGGTTTCGGTCTCCTAGCCTATGTTTTCCTTTTAAATGTTTATAATGATTGTTTTATATTTTAATACAAAAAACACTACAACACTATAAAAATCGAGCCCATATTTGTTCTTTCATACTTCAAAAGTCCTTAGATATGGCCTATTCATATATGGAGTCCGCCTTTAGGGTCACTATCACATGTCGCAGACGGCCTGTTCCCTTGCTTCCCTTTGTATTTGGAATATGCTTAAAAACACTGAAAATACATTGAAAATGGCCTTTGGCGAACATGAAAATATTATGTATTTTCATTCCCGAACCCTTTCCGGTCCGGGTCTTAACACATCGGCACTACCCAAGGCTCCCTTTGTATTTCATTATATAACGAAAATACATGAAAATGCATTAAAAACAGCCTTCCTACGGACCTGAAATATTATGAAACAATACTTATAATGTCATTGGGTCCACTAATCGGGTTACACACATATATGTGTAAAGGCCCCACCCTTAAGGTTTCTCCGATGTGATTCTGCGACACGATGTGGGTCATCAATCTGTGCACTTGATCGAAGGTCCATATTGCATTGTTGATTGCAATTGCAAGTTCCCCTCTATAATCGTCAATACCCAACAATTGCCTCTGTCGATAGTGACCTGACAATCCAATCATCGGAGATCACTGATTGGGGGTCTCTTGCACCAATTGCCACTGCCTGCCTATGCCGATTGTGATTTTCCGCTTAGATCTGGGCCATTGATCGACTAGATCTAATGATTGTTGTGTGTTGGACTATTTAAGCCTGTGATACATGGTTTTTCATGGTTTTGTAATGTTTTAGCCCCCCGATAGTGCATTTTTTCCCTTCGAAGGGCTCTTGGAATGCGATGGTTTTTATCCTTGGCATGATTTTAAGAAACTTTGGAGACTTTGGGGCATATTTGGATCCATTTTTTGGGCCATTTGCCAACAAGGCTAATACTAGCTCCTTCTGGGGATGAAATCCTCCCTGTGAAGTTTCAAGAATCACAGAACAATGCCTTTCCTGTAAAAATAAAATCAAATCTTCCTCCTAGTCTTCCATTGGGCATGGAGTCTATTTAGCATGAAATAAAAATTGCAAAAAACATATTTACAATACCAAGGCTTTAAAGCCTTAAATGAAATAAAGTTTCAAGAACTTCCCATTGACTGGGCTACCAAAAACATCTCCTCCTTCCAGACTATGCAAAATGAGAATGTTGCTCATCTGAACTTGAGTGATGACAAACGGACCTGTCCATAAGGCATCATGGTTTTCCTTAATTTCCTTCAACACATCCCATTTGAGAACCTAGTCACCAAACTGAAAATTATCCCATTTTACCTTTCTATCAATGGTTTCTTTGATCTTCTTCCAGTGAATTTCAGAAAATTCATCAAAGACTTGTAAAAGCCTATTAATTTCATCATCTTTTCAAAAACTTTCCAGCATTTAACATTGTTAGTCAGAGATGGTCTATATTTCACCTCATCTCTGTATGCTTTCAGCATTGGATGCTTTGCTTGGAAAGTTTTGTTGACCTTAAAAGTTAATAAGAAAGATAAATGAATGCATTCATGTGTGGGGGGCACAAGGACTACACCTGTCCCTGGAGCTTCCTTAGAGCAAGCTCCATCAAAGAACATGTCCCAAATCTGTGGGCCTTCTTCCTATGTGATATGGTAAACTGGTTTTTTAAGTTGTGTGGAGGCCAATTGAGATCCTTCAATCTGAAGAAAACAAGCTCCAAAACTAGTGTCAACAGCATAGATGGGATGATTAGTGGGATTCTCTCATCACTGATGAAATAAGTCAACTGAGCTTCTTTGTACAATCTCTTATTTTCACCTCCAAAAACTGGGATAGTAGCATAGGACAGATCATTTTGCAATGTTCCGCCTAATCTCTTGATCCAACCTCTAGAAAGCAACATGCCAAACTTGGGGGTACATCTGCTACCACAATATCCATCATCATGCTCTTCATGGGTAGCTAAGACAAAGTGATGGCTGGGTCCTTAATTAATCCTAGACATTTCACTTTTCTAGAGTCAAAAGAAAAATAGGTCATGATAAGGCTTGGTAATTTCAAGACCCAATATGTCCATGATAGCCTTGGGCATTAGATTATGGTTGGCTCCAATGTCCAGAAGGCAATTGTGAAGGATTTTATCATGAATAGTCAGAGAGACATAGAATGATGGGGAGCTATCTTCACAATTTTCAATCATTGGGCTGAGAATAACAATTGGTTGGTCATCTTGCAGATTTACATAGTCAGTGGAAGCTTGGAGGGCTTTAGGCTCAAGGGCCTCGAGGATGGATCTTTTGAAGGACTCATTCTTCACTAGTTCAATCAGAGGCATAGGTATTCTTAGCTTCTGAATTTTTGATTGAAAACCGAAAGGAGAACGAGACTTGTCAAGGCCTCTTACCTCGTGAGCTGGAGCTTTGAGGATGATAGGATCAATTGCTAGTCGCTTCTGCTTATTAGCTTGTTGTACAACAGGAACATAAGCTCTTTGAACAGGGGTTTCCTTGGCATTATTCATCTTTGACCTCAAATTATATCTTTGTTGATCTTCAATTTGTATAACAGCTTCACCGTCCCACTCTTGGCTGATTTGGTCATTGAATAATGACTTTTCATAGGTAGTTAAGGTCAAAAAGGGGGCACTACCTTTGTCTTCCATACAATGGATCTCATCATCTTCTTCAAGCTTCTCTTCTTCCATGACTGCATTTTGAAAAGGGGTCTTCACCCTTTGGTCTTCATTGGCATCTTTGCTTCTTTGCAGAATCTGCAACTTCTCATTGGTTCTTCTATATGGATTTGGATCTCTAGGAGCAAAGGTGATAGGAACTCTTCCTTTCCCAAAGTGTTGTGCAACCTTTAATTTGGAGATCTCAGAGGCTAATGATTCTATCATCTTGGTCATTTTCTCTATCTTGAGATCTGGGGATGATGAAGACTCGCCCCTCTATCTTCTTCTATCAATATTTCCCTTGAGCTTCTTTGCAGCCATGATGTTTAATTCTACTTCCAAGTTTACATCCTACATATCCGCCAAAGTAGCACACCGCCTCTCCCTCAACAGTAGGCAGAAGTTAGAATCAAAGGCACTGGCATAGATGAGTCTAACAGAGGTAGTGGTGGGTTTCACTTCAGCGAGTATCTTGATGTACATGCGGTTAAACCTCTTATTAAAATTAGACAGCAACTCACCATTTTCCCTTTTTAAGTTCCCAAACTCAGTGTGGTAGTAGAGGATATCCTTCTTATCCCCCCAATGCTTTAGAAATGCATCATCTAAAGCCTGAATATATGCTATAAATCTTGGGGTCAGTTCTCTAAACCATTTTCTAGCCTTTCCATCTAGGCTTTGGACAAAGACTCTCATCTAGACATCATCTTCACTAATGTCCAGGTTATCAGCATAACTATAGAATGACTCAAGATGTTCCTCAGTTATAACACCTTCAGTCCTAGTGAAATTAGGCATATATTTATGATATTCTCTAGTAGGCATGGCATTCAAATGAGTGAGCAGTATTAGAGGTTCATATCTAGCAGTTATGATTCTTTCCATTTTGGTGGGTGCTTGTGGACCTGCCATAGCTATGGTGGCTAAAAGAGCACTGGTAGTCTGAATGATAGAGGGCTGATTAGTGACTGATAAGACTAAAGGAGTATGATGGATAGGAGGTGAGGTTTCCTTTGGACTTACAACAAAAGGAGAACTTAAAGAATAAGGAGCTTTATGAATCTCTGAAAGTTTTTCTTCACTGCTAGTATTAGATGCTATACTCTCAACATGTACTTGTTCTATTGCAAGATTTTCTTGAAGAGATATAAAAGATTGTTTAGATTTACCTGAACCTGATGCTCCTTTCTACAATACCTTTCTTTCTTTGATGATTTTTTCAGGATCAGATACTGGGTCAACTTGTGGCTTCTAAGGATTTCTCTGAGTATGCTTCACAAACTAAGCTAGAACTATGAAGTGGAGTCACAAAAAAGGTTCAGCCTTCAGTAGAGTCGCCAAATAGATGATTACAACAAAAAAGTTCCCAGACTCTGTTTATCATGAAAGTTGGATCTGTGTCATCTCCCAGGGAAGTTGAGCTTCAGTCTCCTCTCCCTAGCAACGACGCCAATTATGTTATCACTCCAAGAAACTCTCCTACAGTTGTAGCTCAGAGATGCCTGTCAACATATAATATTCAATATTGTTCTCTGAACTATTGGAATGAATGATGGTTTGGATCAAGCTAGATAACCATTTCAACTCTATTTTTACTCAAGACATGCATGAACACCCTCAGCTTTCTAAGGCTTTAGACCACTAATGTTCAATAGTTTGTAGATTCAATGGATAGATGGAGAACACTGACTATACCAGCATATGCATATATAAAAACATATGAATGGACAACTACAGGAAGTAAAAGAAGCTTGCAAGTCTAATTTATCAACGGAGAGATAAGATGACAATTATCTGGCATTAGACACAAAAGAACATGAATAACCTATTCCATTGCAAATCCAAATTATCAACGCAGAGATAAGATGACAGTTATCTGGCATTAGACACAGAAGAAATCATGAATATACTATCCAAGTGCAATCTTAGAACAGAAGAGAAATGGATATTGAACATATAACAACAAAAGAAGCTTATATTTGCTAGAATGAAGATGAGACACTTGAGTAGCAAGGTCTCTACAGTCTCCAGAAGTTGAACATTTCATACATTTAGCTTTTAGCCTTTTACAATGCTCCTCTTGAGCCTTCTAAGGCTTGAGAGGTCTTAATCTATTCCTCTGTCTCTTTAATTGCTTAATGCCTTGACTAGGCAAGCATGGTTCAAAGGTTTCTTCTTCTAATAGAAGAGTAACAACATTCTGGTAGTTCGTTGCGCTGTCTGGGAGCTCTCTCATGCCAAATATACCCCATGATCATTCTGTTTGTTTGGTTGTGTTATGCTATCACCTTCCCCCTCCAACCTTCTATCTTACGGTTTCAGTCTCCCAACCTCTTTTTTCCTTTTAAATGTTTATAATTATTGTTTGCTATTTTAATACAGAAAACACTACAACACTGTAAAAATCTCAGCCATATTTGTTCTTCTAGACTTCAAAAGTCCTTAGATATGGCCTATTCATATATCAGGTCCACCCTCAGGGTCGCTATCACATGTCGTAGATGGCCTATTCCCTTGCTTCCCTTTGTATTTGGAATATGCTTAAAAACACTAAAAATACATTGAAAATGGCCTTTGGCGGACATGAAAATATTATGTACTTTCATTCCCGAACCCTTTCGAGTCCGAGTCTTAACACATCGGCGCTACCCAAGGCTCCCTTTGTATTTCATTGTATAACAAAAATACATGAAAATGAATTAAAAACAACCTTCTTGCGGACTTGAAATATTATGAACTAATACTTATAATGTCGTCGTTTCTACTAATCAAGTCGCACACATATATGTGTAAAGTCCCTACCCTTAAGGTTTCTCCAATGAGATCCTATGATGTGATGTGGGTTGTTGATCTACATGCTTGATCTACGGTCCACATTGTATCACTGATCACAATCGCAAGTTCCCCTCTGTAATCATCGATACCTACCAATTTCCTCCACCAATAGCGACCCATCGATGCGATCATCGGAGATCCCTGATCAGGGCTGTCTTGCACAGATTGCCACTGCCTACATGTGCCGATTGCGATTTTCCTCTTAGATCCGGGCCGTTGATTGGCCAGATCTAATTGATGTTGTGTGTTGAACTATTTAAGCCTGTGATACATGGATTTTCATGGTTTTTGAGTGTTTTAGCCTCCCGATAGTGCATTTCCACCCTTCCAAGGGCTCTTGGCATGCAATGGTTTTTATCCTTGGCATATTTTTAAACAAATTTGGAGACTTTGGGGCATATTTGGATCCATTTTTGGGCCATTTGCCAACAAGGCTAACAGTGATAACACCTATTTTGGTGTTTCCGAACTAGAAGAAGGAGTTTCATTTGCATGTTGATGCCTCCTACATTGTGTTAGGAGTAGTATTAACATAGGCAAGTGAGGGAGAGATCGATCATCTAATAGATTTCGTAAGCAGAAAGCTATCCAAAGATGAGAAGAATTACTCCACCACAGAGTGCGAAGGGCTAGCGATGGTCTACGCGTTATAGAAGTTTAGAAATTATTTGTTAGGTGGACATTTTAAAATGTATATAGATCACTCCACACTAAAATACCTGGTCAATAAGCCTGTGTTGGGGGGGAAGATATGCTGATGGTTACTATTGTTCCAGGAGTATAGCTTTGAAGTAATTGTGAAACCTGGAAGGTTAAATGCAGACCTAGATCATCTATCCAGAATTGAAATAGGTGAGGAACCAAGTAGCCTAGAGGGAGGAATCCTAGACGCATATCTCTTTGTGGTGCGCATTGTGAATGATCATTTTTCCAATATTATTCAGTTCTTAACAACAGGAATAGCTCTGAAAGGTTATTCAACTCAACAAAAGAAGGAGTTAGTTGTTTGCACTGCATACTTTGCAGTAATTGTGGGTCACTTGTATAATATGGCATTATATGAGATATTTTGAAGGTATGTTCCAAAGTTTGAACGTGATGGTATCCTAGCTGAAGCCCATGGAGGAGTGGCAAGATGTCACTATGCAGGGAAATCGACCGTATAAAAGATCTTGCGCACTAGGCTATGGTGGCCAACATTACACAAGGATTCTAAGGCATATTGCAAGGCGTGCGATGCTTGCCAAAGGAAGGGAAGGCCTTCACGAAGGGATGAATTTCCTTTAAATCCCCAAGTTTCATTGTAGTTATTTGAGAAATGGGTCATTCACTTTATAGGTCCAATACAACCACCAAGAAATAAGATGGACGCGTGGTATATAATTATTGCAACTGATTATTTAACCAGGTGGGTGGAAGCATAGCCAATGAAGGATTGTATAATGGCCACTGCTACGAATTTTCTATTCGAGTGTCTCTTAACAAGGTTTGGATGCCCAAAGATATTAATGAGTGATAGGGGTACACATTTCTTGAATGAAACGATCAGCACAATGTTGGAATAATTTCAGGTATATCATCCGAAGAGTAGGCCCTATCGCCCACAAGTGAATGGAATGATAGAAACTTTTAATAAGATCCTGTAGCATGCATTAACAAAGGTATGCAATGGGCAGAGGAATGACTAGGACATGTTCGCACCTGCCGTGTTATGGGATTATACAACGACCTGCAAGAAATTGACAGGACAAACGTCATTATGGTTGGTCTATGGAATTGAAGTAGTAATTCCGATGGAGTATATTGTGCCAAGTTTAAGGATTGCATCCTTGATTGAGATGGTGGACCACGAGACCTTGGAAGAATGACTTGCGTAGATCCTGGAACTAAAAGAGGACCACTTCCTTGCAAGATTTCACCAGCAAGTGCAAAAGGAACTTGAGAAAGCTTGGCATGATCGACATATTAAGCTACACATGTCCAAGGTAGATGATTTGGTGTTATTATATGATAACAAGTTCGCGAAGTTTCTAAGAAAGTTTCAAATGCATTGGCTAGGGCCATATGTTATTAAGGAAATCACAGATGGTGGCGCAGTTCAACTCGCGAAGCTGAATGGGGAACCATTCCATGGAACAGTGAACAGAAGTAGGCTAAAGCTGTATACAGGGGATCTTGACCCTATGCGATGACTATATGGAAGAAGGATAGTCTTAGTAATCCACGCAGTTGCAAGGGATTGCGGGACTATAAACTATGCTTCCTGACTAGGTGAAGAATGTAGTAGAAGGGATGCGTGACAAATGACAGGGGTGCGACAGGTGAGGATGCGCTAGATTAGTTGCACCATGGAGGATGGTGCCACATAGATGGATCCAAAAGTAGTCGTTGAGGTTACTATTCATGATTTGATGGACAAATATTAGTTAAGAGGAGTGGGTAGGCACTATTCATGGCAAAAATCTTTAGATATCTATCGCCAAAGATGCATTTATTATCAGAATTTGGGGGGAACGGTAAAATTTGAATTCAAAATTTCCTATAAATTACGTGTGTTGGTCCAATAAAGAACACTTTTCATTATAAGAGTTGTTTGGGTGCTTTTTTGTTCGACACTTATGAATCATAAGGTTCAGGAGGACTTGATTTCCAATCCAGTATTTGCAACGTTGCCTGAAATTGACCAGAGACTTGTTCTCCAACAAAACACTGCTACAAACCTTGCCGAAGCCGTAAGCTCAGAAGCTGTTGTGTCTGACACGTGGGGCCCTGAGAGTTCTATTGGGAACAGGTCCCCTGGGGGTCAATTTTGGGGTTAAAAATCCAAGTCTTGCGGCAGAAGACCCAAAGTTTGTATAAAGAAATGTAAAGTCTCTGCATTTTGTGGTCACAAAACATGAAGGTATCAAGAGTCAAAAGGGGTTTTCCACCCTTAGTCTAGATAGGTTGTGTTGGTTTTAAATATCTGCCATTGGTCCGTGGACCATGGGATTGTATAAAAAGGAGGTCTTAGAGGAGTCTAAGGGGAAGAAGTCAGTTAAGTAGCAGTGCATCATGAGTCTATAAAGAGCTAAGAGTGAGAGTCTTAGCATAGGAAGAGGCTCTGCAGCTAAGTGCACAGAGTCCTAGGGTAAAGTACATAGTTGAGTCATCAATAAAGAGGAGTATTCTAAAATTACTATGTATTTTACCTCTGGTTATTACATGCAATTATATTATGTTAAGTTCTGGGTTTACATTATAATGCTAATTTGATGTGTAAATATATATATTTCTATTTGTTATTTGAAGGCGAGTAAGAATATATGTTTACTTGAAGACAATTCTAATTGTATGATAAAGTTGCTAAACACTTAAGATAATTCAGGAACTTATATAGTAACATATTTACAAAGGTGCGTAGTGCCTGAATCATCGTTTAGGGTTGCGCGAAGGATGAGTGTATACCTTCATGGAGGTTCTAAGTGACGAAAGAGAAAGTACATCGATAAGCCCTAAAGGCTTATCGATCTACATGAAGGAAGGGTTTAAAAGTATAAATAAGACATCATGACCATCTCAGGGTGTGGAAACTTGGTTCCTACATGCCCCCATACTACTTCGGGTGAGACTTCAGCTTACGCTCCACAGACTAATGTCAAAAGGGCTAGTAGTGTATGGATTTGCTTGGTTGACTAACAATGAACCTGGGTCAGGGCCCATCAATCCAACAAATGGGATGTTTTTAGTACACCGTGATGCCTTTTGGGCTAAAAAATGCGCCAGCAATCTTTTCGCGTGTAGTCATTGCGGCATGCAAAGACTTCATTCATAAATTTCTAGAGGTATACTTTGACGATTGAACCGTGTTTGGATTGGTCAAGCACCATGTGGCAAGTTTGTGCTTGAGGCTATATACATGTAGGAGATACCAGATCATGCTCAATCTGAATAAGTGTTTGTTTTGTGTCCCTTTTGGGATCTTGTTGGGTCATGTGGTATGAAGACAAGGATTAATGGTAGACCTCATGAAGATCATGGTGATAATCAACTTGGAGGCATCGAGGAATGTGAAACAGTTGCATGCAACTCTAGGGCATACCGGATACTATAGGAAGTTCATCAAGAGTTATGCCTAGATTACCGCACCTATGGAGAAATTGTTGATAAAGGATGCTACCTTCTACTAGCATGATGAATGTCATAAGAGCTTGGATGTGTTCAAAGAGAAAATGGTCACCGCATTGATCCTAGTCTTCCTGAACTAGAAGAAGGAATTTCATGTGCACGTGGATGCATCATGTATTGTGCTAGGGGCCGTACTGACACAAAATGATGAGGGAGAACTAGATCATCCTATAGCATTCACAAGTAGGAAGTTGTATAAAGTAGAGAAAAATTATTCCACGACAGAGTGCGAAGGATTAGTTATGGTGTACATGCTTCAGAAGTTCAGGCACTATTTGTTGGGCGGACACTTTAAGATGTATACATATCATTTCGCGTTGAAGTACCTAGTCAACAAGCCTGTGTTGGGGGGGGGAATATGTAGGTGGCTGTTGTTGTTCTAGGAGTATGACTTCGAAGTTATTGTGAAGCCATGATGACTGAATGCGGGACATGATGATCTGTCACGCACTGAAACTGGAGAGGAACCTACTAATTTGGAGGAAGCACTGCCTGATGAAAATATCTTTGTGGTGCGTGTCGCGGACAGTCACCTTGAAGATATTATCCACTTCCTAGTGACAGGATTAGCTCTGAAAGGTTATACAAGCCAACAAAATGAGGAATTGGCAGTGTGCGTGGCAAACATTTCTATCATTGCAGGGCACTTGTACAAAATGGGGTCATGAAAAATATTGCAACGTTATGTGCCTAACTTTGAACGAAGCAACATCCTCGCTGAGGCTCATGGACGAGCTACAGGAGGACATTATGTAGGGAAAGAGACAACGCAGAAAATTCTACACGCTGGGTTGTGGTGGCCAACCATGCATAAGGATTAATCAAGCATATTGTAGGGCATGTGATGCATGTCAAAGGACTGTCAAGCCATCGTGGAGGGATGAGCTACCTCTGATGCCCCAGGTGATGTTATATCCATTCGAAAAATGGGCAATTGACTTTGTGGGACCAATTCAGCCTCAAGTAAAGAAGACAGGTGCACGATGCATCATCACCACGACTGAGTATTTGACCAGATGGGCGGAGGCACAGCTTGTGAAGGAATACATAGGCACGACAGCAACAAAATTTAGTTTTGAGTATGTCCTGATGAGATTCGAGTGTCCAAACATCTTGATGAGTGATCATGGTGCGCACTTTCTCAATGAAACAATTAGCGCGTTGAAAAAGGAATTTCAGGTGTATCATCAAAAAAGTACTCCTTATCATCCGTAGGCTAATGGGGCAGTGAAAGTGTTCAATAAGATACTGGAGAGAGTGATGACTAAGGTCTGCAATTCTTAGAAAAAATGACTGGGATGTGCACGTACCCACGGTGTTATGGACCTACAAAACGACTTTCAAGAAGCTGATTAGACAAACACCTTTCAAACTCGTGTATGGCGTAGAAGTTGTGATGCCAATGGAATATATTGTACCTAGTCTGCACATAGAAGCACTCACAGGAATGGCAGATCGCGAAGCCTTTGAAGAGAGGCTCACGCAGCTAGCGGAGCTTGAGGAGGACCAATTTCTAGATGGATTTCATCAACAAGTTCAAAAGGAGTGCGAAAAGGAATGGCACAATTGGCACATCAAACTGCGCACCTTCAAGGTAAATGATCTAATCTTGTTAAATGACAGCAGCTTTGATAAATTTCCAAGGAAATTTAGGATGCACTGGCTAGGGTCGTATGTCATTAAGGAGATTACCAATGGTAGAGCAATTCAGCTAGGGAGAAATCTTCTGAGGGAAGATGAAGGGTAAATGATTGAAGCCATACACCGGTGATCTAGCTAGGTGACTATATGAGGGAAGCATAGTCTTAGTGCTCCAGGAAGTTGCAAGGAAGCGTGGATTATAAACTACACTGCCCAGGTCAAAGAGCTGCAAAATCATGGAACTGCGTGGAACGAAGAAATGTCATAGAGCCAATAGAAGTGCACAAGGAGCTGCACTACCAAAGGAAAAACCATGCAAGATAGCCATAAAGTGACCATTAAGGTCATTGTTCATGATTTGACGATTAGAAAATGGCCAAATGGAGTGGGAGGGTGACATTCAAGTCAGAATTTATGGACCATATATTTGAAAATCTGTCACCAATCTCACATTAATGAACCAATTTTGGGGGGAATAGTTGGATTTGAATTCTGAAATGCCTATAAATTACAAAGGGTTTCCCAGCAAAAAACACTTGCCATTTTGAGAATTGAGGTGTTGAGCTCTCAGGCACACATGAACCGTGAAAACTTTGAATTTTTGATAGCAAGTTCAGTATTTGAGACATTTCCAAAGGAGACATAGGAGTTGTTGCATAGAATCATGTCGACTCTTGCAGAAGCTATGAGCATTGAAGCAATGACAGCCGAGGGAGATGTTCTAGAGGTAGCTATGGTAGTAGAGGGAGCTTCCCCTAAAGTTGTGCCTGTGGAAGTACCTGCAGAAGTTCCTAAATCCCCAAAAACACCTAGGTGAAGGCCTACGTTGTCCCAAGAGGGTCCAAAATCAAAGAAGGACAAGAAAAAAATGCAGTCGTCAATGCATGCATCATCTAGGAAGCAACCACAGTCGGAAAACCCACTGTGTAAGAAAAGGCAAAAATGATTGACCTAGAGCCAGAAGAAGAGGCCAAAGAAATCCCCATGGATGATGAGGGTATTGCAGTGGAAATGGAGGACATTGGAATTGAGGGTCAGACCCATCCCTAAGCTCTGAATACATTCCTCCACACAGGGGCAAGATGAAGGTACCCAAAGATATTGATGAGAGTAAGGTTACCCTACACACAGCCCTCTTGCCGGACAAAATTGTCTTTGAGGGACTGCGCTTGGGGCGTGTCCCCCTTTTGAAGTTGGAGGACTGAGACTTAGTTGACACGGAGTGCTTCCCTCATTTAGCGATAGACCAACTTATGCACCATGTCTTCCACAAAAGTACTATAGGAACCACTTTAGAGTCGAGGAAGTGGCTGAAAGGTGTGGACAAAGTAGGCTTGCTAAACATGCTATGGGTGTCGCATTACAATTGCGCAGCCATCATGATGATAGTGATCAAAGAGCTGATGTGCTTGGTGCATGATGGGTGTCTATGGCTGGAGGAGCCAATACCCATCATGGACATACTGATCCATAGGATCACGTGGTTTCCGTACATAGGACGAAATTCAGCCATGGAGTTTGGAGGAAAGGTCGGCGAGCATGCACTTGCCAAGGCGATGAAGGAAAAATTCAAGATTGTAAAGAAGTCACACGACTACGCCATTTTGAGCATCTCTGACCCCACTGTTAGAGTGGCGATGCAAATCTTAGCAGGGAAGGTCATGCGGAAGTGTCGCGCAGATGAAGTGCCAGCACCAGTGATAGATTTGGTGACCCAGTGCATGAAGGGAGTTTAATTTAACTTGGTGTGCTACCTCTACGATGAGTTCCTCACGAGCTATCATGAGGCACAAGATCACAATAAGACTTTCCACTATGCATTGCTATTACTGTCCATAGTGCTGGTTGCATGGGAGCTACCTGAAGATAGCCAGTTTCCTCCGATCGCGCCAGACTTGCCAGAGGCAGAAAAGTTCACTTTGCTGTGGGTGACAAACGATCCTCAATGGATAAAGGACAGAAATATCTTCTGGATCTTGATGGAGACAAGTATCCATATGGCCATCAACCGCAAGCCACGACTGACACCTACAAATTTTGAGAAGTTGCAGGAGTACGTGGAATTCAAGGCTAGCTTCCACCATGTCTCAATACAAGTGTGGAAGGACCTTAAGGAGAAGTGGCACGACCTTCCATACTTGGCCACAGATGATGCAATTACAGAAGTCCTCGACTATTGGCCGGTAGATTGGCACAATGCCATGGACTCGACAGCGAGATCTAGCAAGACCGTTGCACATAGGAGAAAGGAAGAAGCCAAGCTGAAGATGGAACAACTGGCCATGAAGAGGAGAAATGAGGCTAATGACAAGGCCAAGGCAAAGTGCGCTGCTATGCAACAGTCGAGTGGATAGGCAGGTGAACGGGAGTACATCTCTAACTAGAGTTAGAAGTCACCTTCCCCAGAGACCGAGGAAGAAGATGATCAAATGGAGGAGGGAGGAGCAGACCTGGAAACAATTATGTTCCGCATCAAACACAACAAATACCCAAAGAAATTAGGGTCGTGGAAGAATTCCAAGGCTAGCAAGGTGTCTCTGGACCTGATCACCCTAACAGAGGGGGACTTAAATGACATAGGTGATATGGTGTGGGACACCACTATGGAAATGATGCAGCAGTTCGAGCAGCGACAACAAAATGAATTGGGTGCCATACAGATGAGTCTGTGCAACCTGGCAATCCACACATCATAGATACAGACTAGCATGGTGTCAACTAGTTTGGTGCCTGGTCCCTCAGAAGCCGTAGGGATGCTGTGCGCAAAGGATCCCCGAGAAATAGTGCTCCAAGATGGAGCACTAACAATAGAGACTGAAGCTGATGGACTCGCTATCAGCACCCTCAATTTGGTTTCATAAATTGTTCACAGGTTTTTCCAGTAACATAAAATTCTGCCAACCTGTATGGAATCTCTCTTTAACACCCTCAAGAGAGTTGGACTCAACTTGGCCGTGCTTCCTAATGAGGCACTTCACCTTTTGCAGGATGGCATGATAGCGGAAATTTGGGCCCATGAACACCGCACGTTATAGGTGATCAACAAACAAAAGGTCAACAACGTCCAAATAACCTTGTAGAGAGACTCCACCCTTGACCTTGTAAAAGACATTACAGACAAGAACTAGCTCATTGCCACAGTCATGGCTAAGGCGTGCAGGACTATCCCGTAGCTAGGCATTCCCAAGGTTGAGCCAATAGATGTGAGGGTTTGGAAGCTCTTTGCTGGAGTGCATGACGCACAAACTGAATCGGCAAAGGTTCAGCTAGAGCTGAGCCTCAAAATTACAAAGTTGTTGTTGAAGGCTCTGCCTTCGACTCCGCCAGAGATTAGAGAGTAGCGTGAGACCACTGTGAAATACATGGTAGTAGTAGTAGAGATTGCAGTGAAGGAATGTAGCACACTCTTCAGCAGTCGCTTGAGGTAGTCACATTGCTGCAAGAAGATCCCACTGTATAGTGGCTAGAAACAGAGGTGTGGGAGCTAGAGCAGTGCTACGACAAAGTCAAAGTGACAACATGCACTGTCGCCCTCATGTAAAGGTTAACTAAGATGTAGCAGGCCAAGGCATTGAAAGAGAAGGTAGATGCAACTGAACACAAGGAAGCTGTGGTGAAGTCTTTCTTGAATCCTTCATTGGATGAGGCCTATTTGATCACAGCTACAATTGAAGGCAAGCTAGCTAGTCTACAGGAGACTTAGCAAAAGATTCAGTCCAACAGCATAAGGCCAACAATGGAGTAGCTGGTCGAGGAGATGAAGTAGGTGATGTTATCTCAAAACCTTGATCTGGAAGGATGCAGACCAAGAAGACTTCAAGTAACTATTTCAAACCTACTTTAGGCTGAGGCTTAGCCTCCCCAACCAGAGAGGGCTCTCTCAAAGGGATAATGTTTTTTATTATAGTTAAGATGGCTAACTCTTGTGAAACAAATGTAAAAATATGAATGGTGGAAACACATTTAACAACTATCCATTGGGCTTATGGAGTCAACTTCATTTCAGTATAACAATGGTATTAACATTACATATAAGTCAGGGCATTCAACATTCAACACATTTAGAACACACCAAAAACATATGGGACCACACAGTCTATGAATGTATACAGGAAGTTAGAGCACTATAAGTTAATTCTAAGTGATTACACATTCATACCACTGCAAATATTAGGAAAATATTAACACAACACATTCTGAACATCGAATCCCTCTTGAGTCCTGAGAAGTAAAGCTAATCTTGTATTACTAAAACAGAGTCTTTACATGAAGCCAAATATCAGAGATTTTTTCAATAAATTTCCAACCCTTGGTACATTAGTTATTCTCCCATATATAGAGTTCATGTAGATTCCTTCCTCCATCATGAGGGGAATTTGAATTCCTCCTAATTTGACACCTATTGACACTTAAAACTAACTATTTAACACAAAAGACAGCTAACTAGGAGTCCTAGAGACCCAATGCAACTAGGAGTGTAACTCCTTATTATGATTACAACAACCTTATCTAAACATTTAAAGAATTCTTTGACACCTATAACTCCATGAATTCGAATTTTATGGTGCTCATAACCTTCCAGTTGGCCCTTGATGACTTATCCTTTTGTTGTTCCTAGAAACTAGGAGATTGTCCCTTGCTCTGTTCTAGCTGAAATATAGGTCTTGGGACAGAGCTCATATCTTCTCATAAAAAATGTATTTAGAAAAACTGAAGGAGGATTTTGTGAACCGATCCATTTTGAACAAAAACCGCTCTTGGTTTTTTGAAACATCTTTCCTACCTTCCCGAATGAGTCTTTGAAAAACAGGTGTAAAAATATGCTTGTTAAAAACTGCACCTACAACAGTTTCGTAGCGCAAGTTTGATCATTCATTTCTCTCAAATCATAATGGATTTGAAGAAAGTGGAAGAGGTTTTTGTAATTTAGTATCTTAAGGATGAAAATCTCTTTCACTTTTAAAGATGAGTTTTTAACTGTTCAGAAACTCTTCTAGAAACTGACTGGTAAAAACAAGGAGAGAAAGTTCCTCCTTTTTTGCTTTTGGTCTTCACAAGGATATTCGAAATCAATTATGCTTGCTTTCCTTATTTGATTACACAAAAATGTATTGGAGTGTCACGTTCTTGATGTGATGTCGACCTTGCCCATGCACGTGTATGAGGATAAAACCTGTTTAATTCTGCCTGAAGTATGATGAACAATACTTGGCTGTGATCAGCGTTATGACAAATGGCTTATGGTTTATATATGATTTTCCTTTGTTTGTTTTGTCCTTGCTGAATGCTTGTCTTGTGTAAATGATCCTTCTTTAGAAACTCCCTTTTGAAAAGGTTTCCCTTTTGTCCCTCAAAATTGGTCAACTTCATCAAAATATGTGGCTACAACAGTTTCGTAGTGCGCTACGAAACTACTATGCATTAGGCATTATCTTCAGCAGTTTCGTAGCGTGCTACGAAACTGCTGTGTAATCACAAAAACACAGTTTAAATTCCAAAATTCGACTGTCTTGAGCCTCTTTGTATTGAAATTTCCTTTTCAACTACCCTGAAGCTATTCAAAACTGAAATGGAGATGCATCATTCTTCAAAAAACTTGCAACAAGGTAAATCATCAAAATTTGGTACATGACCTTAGTTGCTATATGATTTTGCTTAGCTAAGAAAATCCTTTCTATTGGCTTAGTTGTATCTTCAAATCCTCAATTTTCCTCTTCATAAATCTGATGTTGGGTCTGAGCCTATTGTTAATCCATATGATGTATCTTTCCTTGCTTGATAGCTGCCTCGCTTGGTGTTTAATGAATTCAAATTGGCTTCATGTTCAATGAATTCAAATTGAAAGCTTGCAGATTTATTTCTCATGCAACGAAGACAATCATCATTATGACCGTGAATACCTGGCTCTTCTTGAAACTTGCAATATGAGCGTACCAAGGTACCTAACGACTCAAATGATGGACATAAGCAGTTGGACATGATAGATGAAGTGTATAAGCTGACAGTGGATGATGTAAACATAACTAAACTTGACAAATATGACAGCTAAGAAATATTTGTTACGGATTGCACGAATCTCCGATTTCGTAGCGCAGCCAGTGTAAAATCCGGGTTTTCCGCTACGAAATCACCTAAAGTATGTTGCGTTGCAAAAACACTTAAAGCATGTAACACATAATAATCTTTGAACAAAGTTGACACATGGAGATTGTGTGAGTTATGAGACCAGTGATGAATGAGAATGGATAGTTGACCTTTTGAGCATACAACTAAGACTCCTAAGACTTAAACTCTAAGGCAAACAAAAATTAAACCTAGATTAGCACCGAACCTTTACCATGAAACTGATGTAAACAATTTTGGAAATTGCTTCTTAAGTGATAACATTGGCTCCACTTGGGATAGTGTGCTCCTGTAGTACACTAAGAACTCACAGGTCCAATGCTTTATCCATTTTATGACAAACACAGATTTTCTTGACAAGTATCCTTTTCCAGCTTCTTGGGCCTTCACCTCGGGCTTAAGCTTGATGATCACTGTTGAAGAAAGAAATATACATCTATTGAAAAATGCTCAATCAACCTTGAGATTATTTGCATTTTCCTACCTACCTACTAGCTGCAATTTCCACTTTAGGTCAAGCAACGTGATATTTCCAATAAAGCCAATCAATTGTCCTTTCTGATATTGGAGGCTCTTGACTGCATTCGACCTCAAAATAACCATGGTAGTGAGATGACCAAATCAACTCATAATATACTTGCTCTTCATAATGCAAATGAAAATGAAAAATTGATGTGCAAAACTTTGCCATGTATTCATTTATAGGGTCAAAGAAAACATGGTTATTTTGATAATCATCATAACATTCTATCTCTTTAGACAACTGATCCTTAGCCACACAAAATTCCTTTGATGTGCTATCCAACTGCCTTTCTGCATGATTCCCATAGACAATGTAATTTTCCTCACTATTGTAATGATTCTTTTAAGTAGTTTGCTGCAAGGAATTACATAAATGATCAACCATTTCCTCTACCTGAGGGTTATAAAAATTTTCTTCTAGTATTTCTTCTTGTTGTGTGCAATCATTTTCATCTTCATTATGATTCGAAGATTGAGAAGACTGTTGCACCTCTACATCAATATTAGAGGATTGAACATGGTTTTCATAAGTAAGCCCCTGCTGATTTTCATGTTGCATTTCATGGAATGTTATACTTTCTTCTTGGTGTTGAAATGCATTGTTATGAAGAGCCTCTAAAATTTCTTCATCCATAAATTCATCATCATCATAAAAATCCTCCAAGTACTGAATAAGACTTAAAGAATGTCTACAACAATCTTTGAGCAACAATAAGAAAGGATGACATTCTTTATACATCTCATAGAATTCATCATGAAAACTAGCAAGCGAATATATTGAACCATTTTCCAAGCTTTTATACCAAGACCATGCTTTTACTTCTAAAGTGGTCATAAACATCCTCATGAGACAATCCTCAAGGAAGTGAACCTTAAGACTGCGTACATGCATATGAAACCTAACCAAATGAAGAGCAGCATTGTCTTTCTTTTCATCTTTGAATATCGGAAGATCCTGTAACCAATCAACCTTTGGCATAGGATTTGGAAAACCATGGATATGAGACCGATTCATAGGAGCATACCTGGAATTCATTCTTGCAGTGGAACTCATGTTGAAACTTCATCAAGCTACTGATCTTCTAGCAGTGGAGTCACCTTCCAATTTCTTATTCAATGTGTGGAGTCGCCAAGGTAGATTTGCAGCCTAGAAAAGATGTTTGAGCTCCTGCTTCCTTCAGAATTTCAGCCTCTTGATTTCGGGAAAGAATAAGCTTCAGGCTCCCGGCAGACGCACCAAAATGTTCTCACCAAAATAGGCCCCTGATAGGCTGCTGATCAGAATATCTTAGTGTAACTATTTCAAACCAATCTTTAGCTAAGGCTTAGCCTCCTCAGCCTGAGAGGGCTCTCTCAAAGGATTAATGATATTGATTGATGATAATATAGATGGCTAACTCTATCTTGGGTTTGTGTGTTTGTAGGTTGAAAAGATGAAGGCTTGCTACCATTGGGCTATGGAGTCAACAAGTCAATAAATTCAGTGGCAAGGTTTCTTGACATGAAAGATGAGGCAAATAGGGTTTTCAAACGAATATAATTCACTTAAGGAAATAGGTCATCACAATAATTTCATTACTAAAGGAAGTCATAGCATAGGATTATGAATTCTGAGTAATAGTAATGAAATCTACTGCTGAATGTTCAAAGGTGATTTACTCACAAGATTATGGAAAGACACATTCATCTCACTACTAAAGGAAGTCAGAGCATAAGATTATGAATTCTGAGTAATAGCAATGAGATATATTTCTCAACACAATCATTCCATCACTAAAAGAAATCAGAGCACATGGTTGTGAATTCTGAACAATAATAATGTAATCTAGTGCTGGTGGTTCAAATATAAAACACAATCATCTTATTGTTAAAGGAAGTTAGAGAATTATATTATGAATTCTGAGTATTAACAATAAGATCTACCGCAAGTTATCAAAATAACATATAGATCAAGAAAGGATTAACTCCATGAGAACTTAGATCTGTTCAAGAAAACCTCTCTGCATTACTGATTATAGTTCATAGCATAAAGTAGCAGCTGAGCCAAAAAGTCTCCAACCCCTTTTCTAATTCGACCTATTGCTCTATATAAATAATTTACAATTAGGATTACATCATCCATCATCAATAGTATTCGAATTTTCCATCAGTGACACCTATTCTAACCATAAAACAAACCATTAATTAGAACTAGCTGTTAACTAGGAGTGCTAATGACCTAATACAACTAGGAGTGTAACTCCTTATCATGATTACAACAACCTTATCTAAGAATTTAAAGCATTATTTGACAACTTGCAACCTCAAGAAGTCGAATTTGATGAAGGTTCCCATGTGGTCATCTGACTGCTGAAGACAAACCCTAGAAATTAGGGAACATGTTTCCCTATTTTTAGGTTTAGGATCCCTGAAAATGGCACGTGGGACAGAGCATTTATCTCCTCATCCATGACACATTTTTCAAAACTGAAGGAGGTTCTTGTATTCCAAGATGTCTAGAACAAACACCTCTCTTTTTTTTTTTAAATACTTCTCCAGCTGTCCAGAATCTATCCTTGAAGAAGACGTGTAAAACATGAAATTTTGATTTTTGAAAAACTGCACCTACAATAGTTTCGTAGCGCAATTTTTGTCTTTCATTTCTCCTAGATCATAATGGATTTGAAGAAAGTATAAGATGTTTTTGTACTTAATTATCTTAGGAATGAAAACCTCTTTCACTTTTCAGATAGGAGTTTTCCACTGCTCAGAAACTCTTCTAGAAGTTGACTAGTAGAAACTAGGAGACAAAGTTCCTCCTTTTTAGAGTTCCATTTTTATTCCTGTCTTCGACCTTCTGCTACTTTTTTTTCCCTTGCTGGATGTTTAAACCTTGCAAATACTCCCTTTCAGAAATCCTTCTTCACAAATATTTACTTTTTTTCTCTCAAAATTGGTCCATCAAGTCATAATATGCAGCTACAGAAGTTTCGTAGCGCGCTACGAAACTGCTGTGTGAATAAAAAAAACACAGTTTTTTCAAAAAAATATTCTTCTTGTGATTTCTTCACAGCTTCATCTTATGCCAATAGGCCACATATATTTGACATAATTCATCTATACACAACTTCGAAAAGGTAATGTTCTAACCAAAATTGTGTTAAGGCTCCAATCACTTACAACCCGGTTTTTTTATGTTGAGATTTTCCTCCTAGTTTGCTCAAATGAATTTACAGGTCCTCAATATGTCTCTTTTACCTTTGGCTCTACCTCTTGTAATATTCTTAAATGCCTAGTCACTGGCCTTCTTGGCTTTGAAAACAAACTTTGAGAATTGGTCATCAAATTGAAGCTTTTTGGAAGATTTAACTCCTTTGG
Source organism: Pinus taeda (assembly GCA_000404065.3). Classification (NCBI taxonomy): domain Eukaryota; kingdom Viridiplantae; phylum Streptophyta; class Pinopsida; order Pinales; family Pinaceae; genus Pinus; species Pinus taeda. The sequence continues at coordinate 59,785 of APFE031300808.1, forward strand.
TTTTGTTCTTGTTGGTTTCAAGTAGCTCTGCTTGGACCAGAGGAGTCTCTTCTATGTAAATGGTGTGGAGGAGATTTTTCAAACTTCCCTTTGAAGCTGGGCTTTCATAAAAAATCATTGTCTTCCCCTTTTCCTTGGCTGATTGACTTCTAGTTACTCTTTATTCCTTGTGAGAACATCTAAGCCTTTAGGCTCAGGTCTAAGACACTGGCCTGATCTGTGATTTTTCCTTTCTTCAGACATGCCTATGAAATCCCTACAAGGAAACTTGAAGATAAACCTGCACTCTATTGGTTTGAACACTACCTTACTTGAATTTGAAACTGAGATCTGCCTCGCTTGATCTTCAAAGAATTCAAATTGAACATCTGTCAATGTGCTCCTCATGAATGAACCCAAACCAAAATCATAATTGTGACTACTTGGCTCTTTTTGAAACTTGCAACCTAAGCATACCAAGACTCCTAACGACTCCAATAATGAGAATGAATGGCTGCATGTGATAGGCATGGTTCAAGGACTGACACATGGTGATGAAAAATTAACGAATTTTGATGGAAAAGACAGTTAGACCAAATTTGGCACAAATCCCTGATTTCGTAGCACAACCAGTGTAAATTCTGTGTTTTGCGCTATGAAATCTCCTAGTTACGAAACTGTCTAGGTGTTTTCGTAGCGCAGATAGTGTATTTTTGTGAGTTTGCGCTATGAAAACTCCTAGTTAATTTTGAAATGCATGTAACTTTTGAAACAACCTTAACACATGACACTTTGAATAAATGTGGGACCAATGGTGGGTAAAACAAGATTGTTGACCATATTTAACAAAGGGAACAAGACTCCTAGGACCTAGAAACTAAAGCAAACATGGAAAAACTAAACCCGAACTAACACCTAACCTTTACAATGAAACTGATTTGAAAAAGAATTTGAATTTTTTTTCTTAAGTGATAACAACTTCCATGAATCCTTAGTTCATACATGAAAATTCTTGGATTTCCACTTATTTGTTTTTACAATGATTACAATAATACATCATGACTTCCACATGATCATGTCGTGAGAATTCACATGTCACTATATTTTATGGGTAGAACTAATAGTGACTTATAAAATGGAGTTTCTCAAGTGGTGACATGGCTCCCAAATATATCTTCGTTCTTCGAACAAGTTCAATCGTTGATGTCCTTACCCTCCAAAGAGTCTTTGATTTAATGGAGTCTTTGGGATTTCTTTGATCATCAAGATCAAGCATGTTCTTTGTTCCTTTCAAGCTTCCTTTGTTTGGTCTACTTGCTCAATCTTCCTCATGTGTACTTGCCGCAATGTTTCTAGAATACATGTATCTGCAATCACTCATGACGAGGAACTATCGACCTTAAAATCTCCTATTCTACCATGATTCATGCATATTTTATTTTCATACCTTGTCGATGAGCTCAAGAGAAACAAAAGGGGATTTAGGGTGCATCAACACACTCTGAAATGTTGGAGGACTAAAGAGGCGAGGATTTGGCATGTGATCATGTGATCAAAGGAAGAAGACAGTCAAGGTAGGGTGAATGGCGCAAGTCTAAAGGATGAAGGGAAAAGGTTCAAGCTCTTAAAGTGTGTTGTACACTCAAGGGAGTGATGAAGGGCACAAGGTGCACTCCTGAATGTTGAAGGAGGCAGGGATTTGGTCTTCAAGGTGCACTCATGCGCTCAAGAGACACATGAGGGTGCATGTCACACTCTTGAGGGCTAAAGGTTGGTGCTTCGTGCCTTTGGTGTGCGTTTATGTGCTCAAAGAGTATAAGAGGGTGCATGTTGCATTAGAAAAGGCTGAATGGTGAATCTTAAGGCATTTAGGGTGTGCCTATGCACTCAAGGAGGGTGCACTTCTTCGAGTCGAAGGAGTGAGATCAAGGAAGACTTGGTATTTTGAAGGGCGAAATTCAGAGTAAGGAAGTGGAAAAAGGGTTGAGGAGTGCACATAGAGCTCTTGGAGGATACATGGTGAACTTCCAAAAAATTTTGGATTCCTCATCAAGGCTTCATAGTTTTCTAATGCGCTCTTACCCTTAATGAATTCATTTTGAACTAAAAATTTGTCTAAGTCTGAGATATGGGGTGAGGAGTGAACATGATGAGTTTGGACATAGAAATGAGCACGATGAACACTAACTCATCAAGAAAACTTATATTTTTTTAACAATGATGAATATGCATCAAAACGCCACTTAATACACATTACCCTAATGCAATGAGTGTACTGTGCGTGACTACAACCCAAAAGTGTCGTTTTATGACAACAAAGATGTTATAACCACAAAATGCACTAAAAGATGTTTTGATTAATGTGAGGAAACTTTATACGATATAAGGACACTTAAAACACATTGAGTAACATGAAAAAGCACTTGATAATAAAAGAAAATCTAGACACGACAGTGATGGTAGGCTCTAAAATTCAAGTGTAGTGAAATTTTTGAGGGTGTTGTAGCAGTGACAACACTTGGAAAGATAATGGACCAACTTCAACTTCTCTACTGGGAATATATTTCGGTTAAGGGTTATACCTTCAAGAAGTATTAATTGCATTGATTTCACCTTTTCAACCTAGTTTTACACATAGCATATCATTTTTCTCAACTTCGTTGAAACGCAAAAAAAATATACAACATATCACAATTGTTTCAATACAAGAAAGGTTAATGTGCATGGAGAGTTTATGATATTCAAAGTATGAGTTTTCATCTCTAGTGTTGCTCTGCTACAAATAAGCCTGGAAATTACCTCGGTGGAGTCACTTCGGGAGCACAAACATTGCTTCACTTCCAACGAGCCTGGACAATACCCTGACGAAGTCGCTTGCTCCACCTTCTTGTGCAGGAAAACTTTCTTTTCTTTCACTCTTTATTTATTTATTTTAATAGAACTATGCATTGGCACTTATTTTTTCAACAAGCAGAAGAGGGATCTCGACTTATTGAGAACAGATAAGGTTTCCCCTTTAGAGAAGTATTTTAATACCTCTAATATTTGTTTCCTCACTTAATATTTTCCCCTCATCCCTTCTCTACTAGATTGAACAAGCATTAATACACAAATATATTTACACTAAGTTGAGAAGTTTAAATACTAGAATAGGCACAAATCTAATAGGTTCCCTCATTGTTTTCCTATTGGACAAATCATATTTTTTCATATGCACTTAGCTCAACCTATGGCATTTTCCCAAACAAAGAAGGAGAACAATAGAAAACCAAGCATTGTGGTTGTCATGAATCCTCTTTTATTACACTGCAAATCCTTTGAAGCCATGAGCTTTATACACGGGTATTATTTATGTACACTTATTGACCAACAAGACATGACAAGACACAACTTACATAATGGACAAATAACAGATAAGAATGAAGGAAAAAGAAAAAAAACAACTGTACAAGAAGTGCAACTTGTAGCTACTACTGAAAGTAATGCTTCAAATATAAAAAAATTATGGGAAGGGGGTCAATCCTCCCATCTAATGATCTCAACTTGAAATAATTGTGGCTGAGTCTTTAAAAAAAAAAACAAATGGTCGAATCCATAAAAGCTAGAATTTTCTGAGTTTCTCCTTTTCTTCGTGGGGTTTATCCCACTTTAGGACTAGTTCACTCACATCAAATCTATTTTACCCTTTTTACTTCTTATCAAATGAGAACTTTACACGGTTATGATGTACAACAAGTCAACCTTTGGATTTGGGACTTTCTTCCTCAAGTGTAATTAGTCTATCTATCTTGCTCTGAACTAGGTGGAACATTTTACCTTGTGACTTTTGAGAGAGCTGCAAGGCTGTAAGGTATAGGTTCAGAGGAAAGATAACTTATTTCTTGTAAACCAGGAAGTATGGAGAGGTTTTCAGGGAAATCTTTGGAGTAACATGGTCAGCCCAAAGGGCATTGGAAAAAGCTTTATGCCAGTTCTTTTGTTTAGGGAAAATGGTTTTCTTGATTATATAAATAAGATTCTTATTCATGGATTCAACCAATCCATTTCCCACATGGATAGTAATTATATGCACATTTCAATACTTTTTTTTTTCATAATGCGAATTCATAAATCTCTAACGATTAAAATATGTCACATTATCAAAGAAAAATGACAGAAGAATGCCAAACCTGGTCATAATGTTATGTTGCAAGAACTAGATGAATTCTTAGTCATTTACTTGTCTGAGAGGAACTAGTTCTGACCACGTAGTGAAGTAATATGTCATTGTTAACATATATCTGTGTTGCTTTGACAAAAGAAGAAAAATTCATCCAATAACATCAAGGCCTCACTATTCGAATGGTTCTTCAATTACTGCTAGTAGTAATTGGGTGACTGACCTCTAATGTCGGTCAATGCATCTCTAATGTGCTTGGCACCTCCAGACATACGCATGAGCATCCTTGAAAAGAGTGGGCCAATAATAACCACCCCTGATAAAATTATGTGTTATAGTGTCACATGCATAGTGGCCACCTACCGATCCATTTTGTAAATATTTCAAGACCTTCTTTGTATCCTGTGGCTCAAGGCACCTTAGCAAGACACCCTTATGGTGCTTCTAGAAAATCACTCCACGATTCAATTGGTAATATATATATTTTAGTCAGATTTTACTTTTCTTTTTGTTTGATAAGTGTGATGGAAAGGTGCCATGCTCTATAAATTAACATATATATTCATACCATTACGCTATATACGTGGACTGAGTAACATTTTCAATATTATACATTTTGATCTCCTCCGCCCATCCTAGAAGTATATTGTTTGGGAGCATCTATTGCTTCAACGACTAGCTTACATAGGCCATGACCCTTTATGGTATAAACTAGTTTGAAATCTAGATCACACTCTTGAAGACATGTCATCCAATTAGCCCTCTTCTCACCTAGCTGTTGCTGCAAAAAAAATGTTCTTACTACTAGATGAGGTACAAATATGATTGTGCGAGCTTTCAATATGTAGGGCTTGAGGTACTTAATTTCATTGTATATTGCATATGTTTTTTTTTTAATGGTAGGATAATTTAACTCGATCCCTTGTATACTAGTTCTAATAAAGGATATTGGCTACTTATTTTATTAAATGTCTTTCTCAGTCAACACGACCATAATCGATGAGTCTGAAGAAATATATAGAGAAGGAAATATTTTCCATAATTTGGACTGAAAAGAACGAGTGTGCTAGCAATGGCCTGCTTATCTAAGTGAACACATCCTTTTCCTGTTTATCCAATTTGTATACTACATCTTTCTTGATCATCTCTTATATGAGCTTGATTATCTGAACATAATCAGATATTATTTTTTCAAGAAATTACTTTTTCCTAAGAGAGATTGTTTGGATTTCTTATTCACTGGGAAAGAGATTTGCATGATGGCTTTGACCCTCTCAGTATCAATCTTAATTCTTTTCTTTATGATGATGTTCCCCAATAGGATTCCTTAAGACACAACAAACACACTCTTATTGGTATTAAGGTAAATCCCATACTTTCAACTTTGCTCAAATATTTGTTTCAGATGACGTACGCGATTTGATATTTTCTTGTAGAACACAGTAACATCATCCAGATAAACAACAATGCTCTCACCTATTAATCCATGAAAGGTGATGTCCAATACCCATTGTAAATTCACACTTGTGTTTATAAGTTAAAATGGCACCCTCTTGAAAGTTAATGTCCCCCATTTGGTCTGAAAGGTAGTTTTTAATATGTCTTATTTCACTACTAGCTCTTGATTATAACCAGAGAAACCATATAGTAATGAAAACATTTCATACCTAGATATTATTTGCAGTATCTACTCCATGGATGGAACTTGGTAGTTATCTTTTTCGGATGTCTAATTAAAGTCACACAAAAAAATGAAATCTACACATAATCTTATATCTACAGACTTATTTCTAACTAGGATCAGATTGGAAACCCATGTGGAATGTATTACTTTATATATGATCTGAGCATACAACAACTTTCCCAATTCCTTTTTTAAAAGGGGTTCTAATGTCGAACGAAATTTCCATAGTTTCTACTTGAATGATTTCGCCCTTTGTTTTATATGGATGACATGGTAGATAATACAAGTGTCATAAGTATTTAAATCAATATATGTCGATGTGAACACATCAAGATAAATTTATAATAAGAGGATAAATGCTTTTCATTATTGTGGAGAACAATAAGCACCAAATTTTACATACTTTGGATCTTCGAGAGTTCCCAAATTGACTTGCTTGGATGCTAACTTTGAACTATAAGTCTTTGTGATGGTTGGCCCTCTAAATCAGTTTTGTGGGTCATATACCTTCTCTGAGGACACCACACCTTTTGGCATAGTGTTTCCTTTCATTGCATTAGACACCTCTTGCAAATCCTGATCATGCTCATCCTTCTCTATGGAACCATATTTAAACACGTCATCATTAGCAATAAATTTCAGTATTTGTTGGTGGTCATTGAAAATGCATAAGTTAGTGACATTGTTTGGCATAGATGGTTTGCATACAATTCCAACAGAAAAAAAATCATTTTTAAATGGTGACATCCCAGCGGCTGCATTTTCTAATGCATCTACTATGACATTTCTAATTCTAGGAATAGAAACAATATTGAAATATTTGAAATGATTGATCAAATGTCATACCTCCTACTGGTAGTTTTTAATATGCGGTGAAACACAATGTATAGTATGTTGTACCCAACGAGTGATCACCTCTAGTTCACCAATTATCTTTAGAAATTCTACCTTCAGGTCAATAACTTTCTTTAATATGAGTATGAGTGCTTCATATTCATGAGTATTATTGGTGCACTCAAATTCCAAAAGTCATGAAAGGATATACTTCTTATTGAGTGGGTCTGTTAGAATACAACCTACTCTAGAATCGTCCTATGTCTTTGAACCATCAAAATATAAAATGTAAACATTATGAGATACTAAGCTACTTCCTATACTAATATTACTACTATTACTACTATTATGCATATCTATATTACATGTTTCATTTGGACCAAATGGAGAACAAGGAAGGCGTTCCAGTTGTGTATCTGGTGGAATTGGTGATGGATGTGCCTGATAGCACTCGAGGTCAGTTTCGTGAAAACAATTCCCAAAAATCAAATCATCAAAAGAAAGAGGCTCGTTGTGGCCCTCAAGTGGTGTCATGGTGTGTTTCATGTACGAATCATTGTTCACTTGAATCTAATTATTCCTACCCTTATATGCAAGCAACAAATGTGACCAATCTATTGCAAAATATCCTTGTAGTTTTCTAGACGTGTCTCTACTAGTTAGTACACCATAGGCTTCTGGTTTGTCCATAATTACAATATTTATATATTGGTGAACTTGACCATCTTTTGATAATTTGATAAGCACATTCTTAAGCTCACCACTAGCCTATACAAGAGACCTTCTAACTTAATGATATTTTTATCAATTTTCTCCCACTTTTAATTTAGTAGATGCACTAGAGTCTACTAATCAATTATGGATATTATAATTAAAAGTTTCAAATGTTAACAAAAACGGTTGGTAGAGAGTGTTAGCTTCTAATGTTAAAGCAATTAATATAGATTCAAGAGGACTAGAAGAGTTATCTAACACCTTTTAAGAGGAGGGAGCTTTATCACCTATCGAAGGTTGTGAAAGGGTCTGGACATTAAGTTCACTCTAGCCTACAATATTCACGAGCTCATGTATGGAAATTTTGGATCACATATTCTTCATATCTTCCACAATGTTATAATCAATCATTTCACCTATAGAAGGAAATGTTGAAGTGTCTATAGTGGCGCCTTTATTCGATGCTTCTAGAGTGCTAGAATTACTCTTCTTACTTGTGGAAATGTTCTTGGACCTAGCTTCCTCTCCAGTCTCACTCTTTGCATTATGCGCATGATTGATAGGTGGCCATACTCTTCTCAACAAGTTCTCCTTCAATTTCTATCTAGTCAATTCCTATTCAGATATAGGTCGTTTACTCCTTAAATTGTATAAAACATTTTTCTTCTGGGGAAGGGGATCATTCTATGGTGGTTCTTGAGCATCCTTATTACCAACATTGTAGATACAGTGATACACATTCATTGCATGTCCAACACTTTTATTTCTTCATTGTTGCAAGTTCTGTTGTTCCCTTTGTTTATTGCATCTGCTCATCTACAAATAGAGTATCCACAATGTGCACAACCAATTCTTCCATGTTGTGGTTACATTGATGGTATGTCTTTCCTAAGTGATGTTCATGATTGAAAGAACAATAATTGTCCATGCCAGTGACTTCTATTTTCATCACAACATTCAAGCTTTGTGCCGACTTGGCGGGGTGAGTGCTCTTGTAACTATTTTTGCCTAAAAAATGGAATGACTTGGGAAGCTTAGTACTGGTGGAAGTCTCAATTGTTCTTTTATTTAGTTCTAAAATTTCATTGGTGAGCATCTTCACCATCCTGGTCAAGCTTTTGATGTCTGATGATTCCTTCTCTTTAGCCTTATTAGAAGAAGGCTGTGACTTCCTACTAGTCTTGTTAGAGTATTTTTATTCCTCATAATTCATAATGACCACAATCGTGAGCAAGTCATTCTCAACAATGATTGCTTTTGAAAATTTTAGTGCCAATGTTTCCCTTGTAGCCCTCTTTATGAATTGGGAAATACTGGTGGGCAAGGCAATTTTGTAATAATCAATCATAGTTGAATCATGTGGTTTGATGTATGGGGGGAATTTATTCAATACATGATTTAATTTTTTATTAAAATCCTTCACATGCTCCTTTTCCCCCATATTCATGCTTCCGACCTCTTTGAGTAGCATAGAAAGAGTCTTGTTATCAACAAACTTCTCAAGAAATATCTTTATAAAGTCCCTCTAAGTGTGCATTGAATTGATGGGAAGACTATGGTATCATGATGTCTCTCTTCCTTCTAATCTACAGGGGAAAATCCTCTAGGAAAAATCATCATACATCACCTTCAACATTCATAAATTCAGGTAGAAATCATAGAGATGGTCTTCTTCCTCCGTCTTCTTATCTGGATCATACTTTGAGAGCAACTTTTTCTGATGTCTTAGCATCTTATGAAAATTATCCAGAAGAGAAAGAGGCCCTTGTGCCATACAATCCAAATATTGGTATTCCATTTTCTCGTCTCTTTGTTCTTCCTCCTTATCAGAATCTAAGGAATATTCACCATCTAATACGTCAAAGAGGTAGTAAAAAAAACAATTGTAGCATCCCCACACCCCTCGTTAAGAGGTGGAAGATTTTTTTGATGTTCTGTATTGTCTATAGATTTTGCAAACATTTCAAAGTTGGCAAGGGCCAAATCTTCCACCGTAGAAACTAACATATACTAGAAATAGTCGTTTCTTTATTCTTTGGAAATTATGGAAGATTCTACACTCTAGGGATTAATCAATTTGCGTACTGACGGGTTATGGGCCTGATTTCCCATATCTACTTGTAGGTAACCTCTCAAGTTGATTCTGGGCCTCGGTGAGAAGATCACCTTGCTTCTAGAATAGGAGTCAAAGTGATTCTCATAATATTGCTACTTTTTCGAGAATAAGAATGATTTGGGTGTGCAGAATTATCAGTGATAAAACATTGGGAACCATCCTTCTAGCACCAAAATGTTGACGATGATGGACACCACCAACATACAGGGGATCTCCTAGATATAAGGCCCCAACTAGACCTCACACCATTTAGTGTAGGAGTCCCATCTAGAATATGGCCCGAGTGTCATTTTACTTGAATATGTATCTTAACTTTAGCTGTTAGCACGAGAGAGAAGTGCAATTGTCCTCTCGAATGAGCAAGCTAGTATGCCTTGTGAATGTTCAATTGTCGATGTATCAAGGTTATTCTACTACAAAGAGGAAATTAAGCGAGCCTCTAAGATAGAATTAATAGTACAACCCTAATGGAGACACATACAAATAAGTAAGACTCATCTAACATCAAGTAAAATAGTTCACAAGGGTGTGACGATCATTATAGCATAACAACACATTTCTAGCAAGGAGAAACGAAGTAACTGAAATAGTTCAATTAATCCAGTACTAATGGAATTAAACATGAACCATAAATATTCAAAAAATAGTCTTAGAAACATTCAGATTCCATGTGTGAAAACATACTAGCTTGGAAGGCTTCAATATAAAGTAGAAGTCCGAAGATACATAAATGCAATGAACACCACTAGCTATAATAGTGGAGCATTAGAGCCACTACTTGCTCCCCAAAAGTACTAACTTTGTCTCTCTAATTCCTTGTGGGAAAATCCAAGGTTAAAAGTGCTTTAGATGAGAAACGAGGATCTATTTATAACTTGAGGAATGAACTTTGACATCCTCGTGACTCTTGACTTTCTAACTTGTTATGACCTTTTGACTTCTACAACCTTTGGGATTCCAAATAACTTTTAGAATTACATATGAATTTTGATATTACATGTCTTTTGGACTACCATGATTATTTAGTTAATACATGGCTCTTGGACTTCCACTTATTTGCCGTTACAATGATTACAACAATACATCATGACTTCCACATCATCATGTGATGATACTTGACATGTCATTATCTTTGATGATTGGTACTGATAGTGGCTGCTGACATAGGGTTTCAATAGTGGTGACATGGTTGTTATTTAGATCATTGTTTTTAATCAGCTTTGATTGTTGATGTCCTTGCCCTCTAAAGGGTGTTTGATTTAATGGAGTCTCTAGGGTTTATTTGATCATTAAGATTCAATTTTTTTCTTTGTTCCTTCTTATCTTCATTTGTTTGGTATCCTTGCTCAATCTTCCTCATGTCTTCTTGCCATGGTATTTTTGGAATCCCTGTATCTGCAATCACTCTTCATGAGAAACTACGAGCTTTAAAATATCCTATTTTATGACGATTCATGCATATTTTCTGTTCAAGCCTTTTTGGTGAGCTCAAGAGGAACAAAATGGGCTTTAGGGTGCATGGGTGCACATCCAAAGCATGAAGGCCTGAAGAAGAGAGGCTTCGGTGCTTCAACATGCACTCATGCACTTAAAGAAAGAAGATAGTCAAGATAGGGTGCATGGTCCAAGTCTGAAGGACGAAGGGCAAATCTTCAAGCTTCCCAACTACTCTTTGCTTTTAAGGGAGTGATGAAGGGAACAAAGCACACTCCTAAAGGCTAAAGGAGGAAGGCTTCAAGACTTTCAGGTGCACTTATGTGCCCAAGAGACACAAGAGGGTGTAGGGTGCACTCTTGAAGGTTGGAGATTGATGTTGTGTGCCTTTAGAGGGTGATCATGCGCTCAAAGATTCTGAGAGAGTGCATGGGACATCAAGGAAGGTTTAAGGGAAAATATTAAGGCCTTTAGGGTATGCCTATGCACTTAAGGAGGGTGCACTTCTTCAAGTCGAAGGAGCATGCTCAAGGAAGACTTGTTCTTTTGGAGGGTGCAGTTCATAGTAAGGAAGGGGAAAGTGGGATGAGGAGTGTGACTAACACTCTTGGAGGGTGCATGGTGGACTTCTTAACCATGAAGGGTTCCTTATCAAGGCTTCAGAGTGTGCTTGTGCACTCTTAGCCTTAATGAGTTCACTTTTGTTATGAAGAATCTATGACTACGAATAGAAGTATCTTCCCTAGGTGTGGTGGACTGACCTAGGACAATAGAAAGACAAAGGAACTATTATTTTCCTTAAAGTAAATAGATAATGAGGCGATCCTTGAATATTTCGTATGATTCGTTCCTTCTTCAGCTTGAATGCTCTAATCCTAGCTCTAAATGCTATTATTAGAACATGCAGAGTCAGATAACACAAGCCAATGGTCCACAAAATCTATGGGGAATCATAAATCAATTTATTAAATAGATGAGCATGGCATTGAAATATATGAAACCATAACATCATGTATAGAAAAACAAAGAACTCTTTTCATTATTAGAAATGGAGAGAGTTGCAACAATAATAGGTGTCGATCCTATAAAAGAGCTCCTCCAAGTTGATTTTTCCTTCCCTTGTCAAAAAGTGCACCTCTAATCAGCCTATTGCATGGGAAGATATATCTCATGTTAGCAACATAAGGGTAGAATCGCTCTCCAAAATCCAACCCCTTGACTATGGATGGAAATAAATATATAGGTGATGGAGGTAGTTCATGAATTATTATCCTTTTACCAATTAGGGTTTAAGATCCACTCTTGATGGGAGGATGAGAAGAAGGGATAAGGGATGAAAAATCCAAGGTAGGATAGGATGGGATTCAATACGTATATCTGAAGTAAATGGTTACAATAGATCTTGGAAGCTTATGGAAGAAGTGGCTTTGGGATTATCTCCCTTTTTTCCCGAATTTCTAGAATCAACACATGTGCATAGTGGAGCAACTTTTAGGCAATCAATGCAATCCATAGTGGAGCAACTTGGTTGTCAATAGTGTCCAATAGCATGCCAGGGAGCATTGGTCCTTAAAGTTAATGAAACAAGATGTTTTCAAGCAGAAACAAAGGGATAAGAATGAGTCATTCTTAGGGATTTGTCCAAGGATGATGAGAAGGTGGTCAAAGGATGTTGATTGATTAAGTTGAAGGCCTATTGACCAAATTGTACAAAATGTCCTCTAGCAAATTGCTCCTTAAAGTGAAAAGTTAGGAATGATAGCTAATGATTGAAGTGATTTAACTTGTGACAAGTCGAGATCAAGACCAACTAGCGAGATCATTATCTATTACAATAAATTTACATCATGGTATCTTTTCTGAGGGAGACATACCCATACTCATCACATAAGCTAGCATTACATGTACAATGATCAAAAGACATGTCCACTGATGACTAATGGTGGACCCATGACTAGATAAATATCTGTATAAGCATAGCCATCACACATTGTGGTCTTGTATTACTCTTGAAATCACATCTTGGATGGATGAAACTAGATCTGTGGTCTTATATCTCATTCACACGAATAACCAATGTATGAGTCTAAACATGTGAATCAATGAGATGGACATGAATGCGGTAGACACCATATTATTATCAGCCATTGATTTAATCCATTAACAGACTTGAGAGAAACCACCGATAATGTTAATGGCTCTCAAGGTACTCTAGTAAAATCCATATGTTGTGAATAAATTAGTTTATGTCGAACACCACACATAATATTTCAGTCGAAGGTCAATGATGTAAACCTGTTGCTGAGAGTGAGGAAACTTGCCATTAATGTATGCAAGCATGAAGGTACCAAGGGGTGTTTTGTAAGCCAACTTCCTAGATAATGAGATGATGAGCGATCGTCGAAGGAGGACCTTGATGTATCACCCATAAACAACACGAAACAAGTATGATGATTGAGATAGAATGATGTTGATACGGAACTAGATCAGGAAAGGCAGACATGGAATGAAGGTTTAAGAGTATTGTAGCAAATATTAAATAAATGACTTCTCATGAACACAATAGAGACACTAAATGGAGTTGGCAACATTGACCCAAACCCAAAAGAGGAGTCTTTGAAATGGCACGATAAACCAGAAGAAAAGCATATTTCCCAACCCAACAACCATGAAGGTGAAGTGGAAGAGTGTCGTGTTCAAGAGTGACTCGCTACCATTAGCAAAATGGAGTACCCTATTTTCCAAATATCGCCACCATACTGGTCAATACCTCTTTATTTTTTAATAAGATTGAGAAGGATAATATATTCTTGATTTGTAAGTTCATCTGTTGGATGAATCACTCTAAGAATATTTAATGAATCCAAGGAAGAAATAGTTCAGTCCTGTCATGAACGACAAGTCCTTCACTGTTTGATGTTTTAATGAGTCCAACAAAGGTAAAACTTGACATCTTTTTCATGTTTAGAGAGTTTGAAAGAGAGGGGAAAAAGAAAACTCCAGATGTTCCTTTTCATAGATAGTACCTTAGGTATGAAAAGGAAGAAAACAATACCCAAGAGAACCTCTTAGCCATGTTCGACTTAGGTATACCTTTTTTTTAGTTAGTCTATCTTAGTCTCAAAAAGGGTTAAACTTATACCTAGTAGAATTCTTTTCATTTACTTTAATGAATTCAGACATAAAATTTCCTACCAATATTTTCATATTTTGGGAGTCTAAAAAGAGATGAAAGAGGATTCAAGGGGGTTCCTTTTTCATAATTTTACGGAGACCGAAAGAGTGATAAAAGTATACTCGGTTAAAATAATTTGTTCAAAACATGGACAATTCTTCAAATAGTCGTTGACTGGCTCATAACACCACAAAAAGGATTAAACATACCCATTTCATGGTAAAAATAGATTGTTACCAAGTTAAAACATTGAATGCAAATAAATTAATAAAATAAACAATCATAAATATCCAAAATGACTATTCATATTTACTATTTGACATTTACCTTCAAAAGTGAGAGTTCTAAGTAGTTTTTGCCCTCGAACTTATGCGATTGATTACACTCAATATGGTGGATCATTTCAAGTGTCGTCACTTCTAGGTAGGAGATAAAACCTTTTTCTTTCAATTCATGGTCCCATTTTATGATTTCATGAATTTTGTACTTATTTTTGAGGGACATGGGGTTCTAAAAATGCACCCTAGGACCAAATGCTAGCCCAAGGAGTCAAAAACTACATTGCACCTAAGTCAGGATACAAAACAGGTAGGGGTGAAATGCTTTGTCTCCTTCCTTGGGGTTGTGTTCGAAGCAAATCCCAAATTTGTTTCCCAGTTTCCCTTTAATTTTTCTGAGCATTTTTGCATGAAAATGATCCTAATGATTCTCCCTTTGATGTTTGAGGTCTTAAATAGCATGAAATGACTTCATTTGGAGAGAAAGAGGACATGAAGAACAAGATTTAAATGCAGCTAATGATCCTACTACCATCTAGGCACTAAAGGATTGTGGATTGTTGAAATTCTTTTAGATTTCGCATATGAGGAAACAAATGGAGCTACTAGAATATCTTGTTCATGCATGGGATGTGGAAGCATATACGTTCCAATTTGGATAACATCTTTGTGATATCATAGTAAAGGATATATATTTTATGACTGGTTTATCCATGAGAGGTTCCCCCATCTCTCTCCTAGGTTGGAGAATGGAGGGAAAAACTATGAAAGACTATATCATTACTCACTACAGACCTCGATTCAAACCAACTAGGGATGGAAATATCAGTATAAAATATGTAACTAGTTAGCAATTAAGAATGATCTTCTTCATTATTTCCATATGGGAAAGTAGCTAAACACTTCATGTGGCCAACAGATTATACATGCAGTACGGTATGTAGTGAGGGGGTATTGTTCAATATAAAGAAAAAATTACTAAAGCAAGAGAGGGAAAGTTGAAAAAAATTGGATAGAGTTCTATCTTAGTCTGTTTTTCCCTATAAAATATTCCACTCCTTCAGCCTCAACATATTATGATTAAGCCCATTGATCCGAGGTGTCGAGGCCTTCATTTTGATTTTTTGCGGAAAAAAGAACCAGGGACAGGTGGCAGAGATGACCATTAGGTTGTGAACCTGACAACCAAGGAGGGGGAAAAAGGACTAGAAGGGAACCAATAGTTGTAGGAAGGTGGTGGAGAAGAGTGGGAGATATTGAGAAAGGGGAGAGAAAAGGTGGCCAACGATAAAATCAATCGATCGGAGGATAAGAGGAATTGGCAATCTGAGCGTAGGGGAAAAGATAAAAGGTAAAAGTGAGGGAGATAAATGGTTGGTTGTTGATCAGTTGAGTGAGTCAGTGATCGGTAGGGACTTCCTGGGTTGTGGAAGCCATGAATCATTCCCTGTCCTGTCTATGTATATTCCAGTGGGTTGTGGTATCTGTGTTTTTGATGATCAGGTTGCAAGGTTCTTGTAATTTTGTATGTATTTCCTTATGTTAAGCTTAATGAAAGAGATAGTTTGAACATAAATGTGTTATTGAGTTCTGTGTTGGTTTTTTAAAGTTTTTGAATGGATTCTTATAAGTTGTATGGTTACTTAAGAGTATCTAAGTAGAGTAGCATGATTGGATTAATGTGGATGGCTGATTGTTATATGACATTATCGTCTGTTTGTAGAGATTCCCTTGGTACCTCATTCTACCCATTCTAACTTCAGCCATGACATGCCTCGGGTGAGATTCCTTACCTTCTTTGGGTATGTTGGCTGGATAAATCGTTCTTGTGGACAAGACCAATCTCCCTAGTATCAACAGATATCTAGCAACAAGAAGAACAAGCAAATCTACTTTTCTCTAAACATGCTTTGATTCATAAATAAAAGCTAGGAGGTGTAATAGACCCTACCTGAAATCCAATGCTAGTTCGTGGCAGCCTTGCTCCAACAGTGCCAAAGAGTTTCCTTTCAACAACCTGCAAACACAAGCAAGCACACATCAAAGAACACCTGCATAGCTAATATAATAAAACATGTTCATTATGAAGATCAAGGAGCTCATAAAATAAACCATTAGAGACAGTTCATTGAGAAAAACAAACTTGATTGTATTAACTTTATGAATAAAATAACTTTACAACCTTGGTGTCTTGATGTTGTACAAGCTCTTTCCAGTGTCCAGCAGGAATCTCCTCTACTTTGACAAGCCTCACTCACTCCCCAAATGAGACAAAAGTTATGTGGTCTCTCCTCTCATAAGCTCAAAAAGGAAGTCTAAGTTCCAACAACATTTACCATAAAAAATCTTCAACTCTCAATCTCCCTACAACCAGCACAATGCCTTAATTTATAGTGCAAAGGAAGGAAGTTGCAGGTCCACCATTGAAGGGATAAGTTCCTCCTTCAATGGATAAGCACCTCATATCATGGAGTTATCTCCCTTAGTTATGGAATGGATGAACCAAGGTGGAGAAAACTTGCCAGCATAGTATTCCTTCTCGAAGCATCCAGAAGTGACAGAAGGTGAGTTTTTAAGAATGAACTCACACCTTTTTAACTTTTACAGGGGTTCGCACCCATTACTTAACACACAGAGTGGTCAGGTTCGCAGGGGACAGGACCATTGGGTGTGGTATCGCAGGTAATGTTAGCAAAAAGTGCGAAACCAGAATTTGAGATATTTTTAAGGTAATTCAACCATTTTCAAGGCTTGAAATGAAGAGTTGAGGCTTAAGACTTGCAAAAGAGGTATGTATGAGTAGTGATGGACTCACGCGGACTGCAGAAAGTCATGGTGACAATTGTTTGGGTAAGAGATTGCCCCCTAAAGTGCGAAGTCTGTAATAGATGAGGATAGTTTTTATCATCTAAGAAGAGTGAAGGACTTTATCATTTCAAGGATCTTCTTGTGGATACCCTGGTCGAAACCTGTAAAAACATTCAGTAAAAAATATATATATGTGAAAATATCATCGCTGAGGTACGCATTCCCATACTCAGATCAAAACTGACTAGAAATCTACCTAAACTGCTCTGATATAGGAATGATTTTGTAATACATCACAAGTATAGACATATGGACATAGTATGGGCACAACCATCTGTTTATGAATAGTCCACTATATAATGATAACAAATTCCTCGCAGCCTGGATGGTGGAAACTAGTTCTAGGGTCTTGATTTCTACTTCCCGGACTAGTATGATTCTATCCATGTGAATGAATGTGTCGAAGCCGAACATGGTAGAAACCACTTGATTACTAGTCAATGATGTAAACTGTTAACAAGTGTGAGAGAAACCACCAGTAATGTCAATGGCTCTCAAAGTACTCAGTACAATCCATGAAATGTGAATGAATGAGTTGATGTCAAACATATCACAGAATCCTTTGATCGAAGGTGAATGATGTAACCTGTCGTCGAAGGTGAGAAACCTACCATTGAGGCATGCAGATTCCAAGGTACTGACAATTTCTAGATCATCTTTCTAGATAATGAGATGAGGTCGATAGAAATCGATCCGTTATAAGCAAGCCCACAACACGAAATCATAGATCAAGTTTGAAGAAATATATTTGGCAAGGACTAACTCAGGGATGGTCAAAGATGGATGACAGATATTTTGTAGATGAATGGTTTATTTGCACAGACCTCTTGAACACATAACGACGTTGCAGATGGTTTGGTGACAATTGACCCAAAGCTAATACCTAGAAACCGACTGAAGACTTTCAATGTGGCTTGATTAACTGTTAGGCAAAAGATTTCCCAACCCAGGTGAATGAAAGTGTCGTGTTCAACAGTGATGGAAAGCTTTTTAAAACACAACGTACAACAAACAGGTTCATTTTTCTCTCTTTTCCCCCACCATTTTTGGCAAGTACCTCTTTATTTTTGACAAGCTTGAGGAGGATAACATTTGCTTGGTTATAAG
>APFE031300808.1:84557-98274 GCA_000404065.3 Pinus taeda
TAACAATAGAGGGATTCTATGGGGCACAGTAATAACAATATGGGGGCAATAGGAGCACAACAATATTAATAAGGGGTATAACTACAATAGTAATGGGGTAATCACTAGTATTATAGGGACCCAACACGTTCCTGTTTGAAATTGAACAGGTCCTTTCCTGTGAAATTTTAACGAGTCGAGTATAGGAGAAACTCGGTTTTTTTCAATTTTAGGGAGTTAGAAGAAAAACTTAAGAAAACTCCGTGGTTGTCCTTTTTTGTAAATTTGTGTCTCGTAGGCCTGAAAAAGTATAAAATAATACTTGAGATAACCTCTTGACCATTACGATCAAGGAGTACTTTTCGTAATTAGTGTACTTGATTCGAAAAAGTAAAAAAGCGATCAAAGGCACGTCATTTTATTATCAATATCGAACTTGAAACGACAAAAGTCTGACAATATTTTCATGTTTACACGGTCAGAAAAGAGTTGTAAGTGGACCGTCTTTTTAATTTCGTTTTAACGAGTTCAAAAGTAGAAAAACTCGGCAATCTTTTCATATTTTATGAGTCAGAAAAGAGCGTAAAGAGGACCCAAAATGTTTTTTTGTTGAAAATGACCAATTATCCCTGAACATCCTGTTTTCTGCACAAAAACTCGAATGATTACTCATACCTGTTTAAAATAAGTAGAAATGCATTGAAAAGTTACCTTTTTAAAGTTGAAAATAAACAAATTAGAAATTTATTTATTCAAAAAACCTATAAAAAGGGCTTTTGTAAATTCATTTTTACCGTTTGACTTTGGAGTAAGAAAAAGAGCTTTTGGGTAAGAAACTTCTTGTGGAGATTACATAAAATATGACTGTTGGAAACGAAAACCGTCAGCTCCAGGTAATCCACATCAACTTAATCTTGCATTTCAACCTTTTAAAATTTGAATTTTAGAGAGAAATTTGGACAAAAAATTGCCTGTGGTGGTTGCGTAGGTGCACCATGTGGCACCTGTGAACCTCGATTTTTCCATGCACAGGGAAAAGTCGGGATGCCACACCTGCTCTTAAGGAAAAGTGCGCAACTACGCACTGCCTCTAAAAGAGTGGGTGCAAACCCTGTGGAATACGGTTTTGAAAACCCAAATTTCCATTTTTTTCCCAAAAAGTTTTGGATTGAAATGTTCTAATCCACCTATTTTGCAATGTAGTTACACAAGATGCTTGTTTAGTGGGAAAGAGAGCACGAAGATGTGGACCAAGCCGCATTACACCATTCCGCTTCATTACAGGCATTAAGAGCATGCAGACTATTTAAATTCTGGGCCATACCCAGCATGAGGGCTCAGGTAGACTTTCTGCAATGGCTGGTGAATAGGTGGAGCATTCAGGACCGGTGTTTCATTATTGGTGGCAACTGGATCGAAATCGAGCTGGAAGACATATACTTCTTGAATGGTTTGCCCAAGAGAGGCGAAATATTATCTCTATTCGGTTCTAAGCCAGGTGGCCAGTCTATCGCTAGTCTCCAACTAGAGTTTTGCAATGTCAAAACTGCGAACAAACGGATAGATGTTAAAACCATCTCCTGTCATGAACTGAAAGTGATCGCATTTACTGTCACCAGACTCTGTGGGAGTACAACATTACATTTAGCTACCGGGTCCCAAATGCGCATGGCAGTAGACTGTTATCGAGGCACCGTATTCAATTGGTGCGAAGCTGTGTTGGCCAATGTGAAGGGCTAACTGACTAGAGCAAAGAATGGACAACTAAAGAACTTTGGTTGTGGTTTCTTAGTTGTGAGCTTTGGCCTAGAGAGGGTTCCAATGTTGATCCCACAACAGCTTACCATTGAGGATGGACTTCCTCGTGACCCTAGGATTATGCGTTGGGTAGCAGTGATGGCCCATCATCTCGAGGAGGGTTTTGAGGTTGTTTGTTTTCCTCCTGAGTATTTTCGTTGGTTGGAGAACCAACTTTTTGTGATTCAGGATTTTCCATATGCTGGGATGGATTATCGTGGTGATCCCGACATGGCTCTTCCACTAGGAGAGCAATGGGATGATACAGGTAAAATCATTTTCAATATTTTCTAGATTTTAACTTTTTTTTGTTGTTTTTAAATCGTCCCAAAACTAATAGTAAAAAGTTTTTAAATGCAGATGTGGTTCCACAGCGACCAACAGCTCTCCAACCTTGTGATAGAAGACAACCAGCTGCTACAGCATCGACCCTACAGGACCAATGAACAGAGACCTTGGCCGAATTGGAGAGTCATCTAGAGCGCTTGACTGCAAACATTCCAGAGACCAGCATAGATGACATTCCTCTTAGACTACAACGCTATGTGATTGGGGTCCCAGGACCTTTTAGGAGGTTCCTTTGTAGCATGGCCAGAGCAGTGGTGTCTTATCGTGATCATCACCAGTGATAGGATGATTGCTTTGTAGACTCATTTTGTACCTTTTTGTACTATCATTTTTACCGATCATAATGTTTTTTTCAACCTATGATCGAGGACGATGTATATTTGACACACTCCTATGCTATGCTATATCACTATTACCGGTTATCTTGTAAAACATGTTATGGGATGTTTTTAAATTTACTGTCTTGATTTAATGCAAATGTCTATTTAACATTTGAGAAGCAACTGCATCTACTAATGTGTTTAAATATCTTGGAATATGCTGATATTCAATGTAATGAAATTCTCGTTCTAAGAGACACACTCTAAAAAATAATCGTAATAACACTGGATTTCTAATGGCGTAAACTCTATTAAGTTTTAACACAACGAGTTTAGAATCTAACCTAACAATCGAACTCCGAATCCCAAATTAAATGGATTCAGATAATAATTCAATCACTGCACTGTATTCTGCAATGTTGTTTGTTGTTTGACCGAGGCTTACCCCATGCATAGATACTAATCATCAGAGGGCGAATAGATAACCCAAGTTGCAGAAGAAATGTTCTGTGTACTACGACAAGTGCAATCGACAAAACCGATGTATGTTTGGAGAGGTGTCGACATCTGCAATATCAAGAGTAAAATCAAGATAAGCAAGAATAATGATGAAAACACTCTCTACAGCAAGCATGCATTCCTAATTTAAAACGCACCAAAATTAGAAAGAAAACTACTCTAAAAATCTCCACACTAATCATTCAAGCATAATATCTCTTTAGATAAAGCCCATTCCTAGGTCTACCTAAAGAGACACCATCAAAATCTTCTAATTCATAGGCCCCTTTTGCCAGCTTTCTCTTAACAATAAATGAACCATGCCACATAAGAACAAATTTGCTAGCCCCTAGCTTATTGTTTGCTTGATCGTAAAGTAAGACTAGATCTCCTTCTGAAAAATTGTGGGGTGTAACATTTCGATCATACTGAGCTTTAATTCTTTTGGCATGAGTTTTGATAGCTAATGCAACATCACGTCAATTCTCATCTAATTGAGCTAAGTACCATAAATGTTTCTCCTCTTCGGAGGTGGCTGGTAATAATTGTATGGCAATTTGTAATGGCGGGATTTCACATTCAATGGGTAGTACTGCCTCTAAACCGTAAACCAGTTGAAAGGGAGTTAAACCTGCTGATGTTTTGACTGAGGTTCGGTATGCCCAAAGCGCTGAAAATAACATGTTATGCCAATTCGACCTATGAATCCCAATGATTCGTTGGATCATAGTGACTAGAACTTTGTTCATTGCCTCAACCAGACCATTTTCCTGTGGGTAATATGGAGTGGAACTATCGTGACGCAGGCAAAGCTAATCTGTAAGTTCAGTCATCATGATGTTTCGAAAATGACTCCCATGGTCAGTGATAATCACTTGAGGAACACCAAACCTAGCAATTATATGATTGAAAATGAATATTGTAGCAGTTTTGTCGTCTGTCAAAATTGTAGGCATCGCCTCGGCCCACTTGGTAAAATAATCTACTGCAAGGATGATGTACGCATGCCCCCCAGCCGAGTGAGGATTACATGTAATAAAATTGATACCCCATTTTTCAAATGGACCAATGGCAATTATAGGGTGGAGAGGAGCAGGTGGAGCGGGCATCTTACGATAAAAAATTTGGCAATTGTGGCATTTCCAGACTGCATTGATACAATCTTTGAATAAGGACGGCTAGAAATAGCCAGCGCGCAATATCTTTTGGGCTGTGGCATACCCAGACATATGACCGCCACACGCTCCAGAGTGATAGTCATTAAGAACCTTTTCAACATCTTCATGTGTTAGACAATGTCGGGAAACAGAATCTGCCCCACGACGAAATCTTTGAACAACTTGAATTGCTGCCAAGGCCAGTTTCTCCACATGTGAATATTTTAACTCAGTCGGATTTAGAGTGTGACTAAGATAATATATCACATGCTCACTCTTGAATTCATCCTCTTGGACTAAGACCATTCCAATGGTGGAATGGGAAGTGGCGAGGTACAAGAATTAATCCTAGTTGTAGTTGGGAGGATGTAATAATGGTGCAGGGTCAATGCGTGTTTGAGTGTATCAAAATATTTGTCAGCTATTTCATCCCAAAATAATGGAGTGTTCTGTTTCAACAACATGGTAAAAACCTTTGTAATCTCGGTGTAGTTAGGATTGAAATGACGTAAAAAGTTTGCTTTCCCGTGCAAACTTTGGAGTAGGTGAAGAGTTGAAGGAGGTGGTAATTTAACGATAGCTTCGACCTTCGAGGGATCGACACGAATGTCGGATTTTGAAACAACAAATCCTAGTAATCGACCCATTTCTAAACAAAAAACACACTTGTGCAGATTCAACCTAATCCGATAATGCCTACATCTCATAAAAATTTCTCGTGAATGAGTGAGATGGTCAGCTCTACGTAATGAATGGGTAGGTAAATCATCAAGATAAGGCTGCACAATGTGCTTGATGTCATGAAATGCATAAGACATAGCCCGTTGAAAAGTTTCTCCAACATTCTTCAATCCAAAAGGTAACATGCAATAAGAAAATGTCCCCCATGGACAAATGAATGTCGTTTTTGGTTGATCGGCAGGTAGAATGTTAATTTGATTGTAACCGGAAAAACCATCCATAAAGGAGAAAATTTCAGTGTCGGCACAATCATCGATAATTTGATCGATATAGGGCGTTGGATAATTGTCTTTGGGACAAGCACGATTAATATCCTGATAATCAATACAGATTCTTATTGTCCCTTGCTTTTTGTTAACAGGAACAATATTCGATACCCAATCCGTTAAAGGAATTGGATAAATGAAACCTGCTTTAAGTAATTTCTCAACTTCTGCTTTGATGGCAACATCTTTTCGTGGGTGTATCTGACGCAAACGTTGGTGGACAATTTTAGCATCCGGGTAAGTTTTCATTTCATGAACAACTATTAACGGATCGATTCCCGGCATTTCTTCATATGACCAGGCAAACACGTCATGGAATTATTGAAATAGGGCTTTATATGTTTGGACTTCATCGTCTGTACAAGAAGCACCTATATGAATATTTTCAACAATTCCAAGTTTGACTAAAATCTCAATAGGAATCGTGCGAGAAATATTTGCTAAATTTTGCTCAGAACCATGATGTTTGAATGGATTCTACGGTTCTTTGACATGATCAGCGGTAAAAATAGATGAAAAATGACTCTCAAAATGATCAATCTCAGGTAAAAACGAAGATCTATGATGAAGATCTTTCCATGGTAATTCATCAACAGACAAGAGTTCCCGAATCTACTCATCAGTATAAACAGGATAAGAAAATGTCGTTGAATCTGAGGTTGATATTGAAAGTGATTCTCCATGGATCACATTCATTGGATCAAAATTGGTTGAACTTGAGTCGGAAAATGGCTGTACATCTTGGTAAGCAACCTTAAAGGGACTCAAAGGCATGGCATCACCAAATGAGTCCACCTTGGAATCAGATGGAATGATCCAAGGATCGTCAAAAGCAATGGATTCTGACAAAATCATATGAATAGTCGCGAAAGGAGATGGTACGTTGGGAGGAGGAACAGAAAAAGTTCCTAGTAAACCATAATTTTTAACTAATCCTACCCCAACATCCTTATAACAGATAGTTGTTTTACCAGCATGTTGAATACTCTCAGCAGATGATGGGTCGGATGAAAGGTAAGTTAACTGATCTACTGTAACAATCTTTCCATTATGTGGAAATTTAATAAGCCGAAAGACCGATGAAACAACAACAGTCATCGTGTAAGACCAGCTACGACCCAACAGAAGGTTGTAATCCAGATGGGCATCAACCACCTCCACATCTAGATTAAGAGTTTTTCCTTCTACCCCTATAGTAAGTCTTGCAAAATGTCATAAGGATGAAACACACGACCATCAAAGGCTTTCAGAATTGTCGGGGATTGATTAAGTGTAGAACCAAGGGCTTTCCAACACTGTATCGACATAATACACGTTGAAGCTCCCTTATCAATCACAGTCCTAAAGCAAGGTCTATTTTTGACTAACATTAGAATTTGGAAAGCCATTTGATGAGGCAAACGAGGTGTACTATTTTCTAAATCGAAGGCTATGAGGTTCGAGTCCTAAAGATCAATAGCTCCTATAGCCGACAATAGTAATTTACGTTGTGCTGGACATGATTGTAGCACTTCCAAAGCCGACATTGCTGAAGGTGAAGCAACTAAATCTTCAACAATGTTATAGTTCTGAGTAGCTCTCGCATGTGGATTCAAAGCTGACTTTTGAAGTATACCTTTAGCAGGTGGTTTGATTACTAAGTCGGGATTAGGTTTCTCGATCTGTAGTGGATCGGAACTAGATGGAGCTGAGGTTGATGGGTTGGAATTAGAAGATTCCGCTTCCTTGCCACCAATAGAACTCTTACTTCCATAATATTGCAATCGTCCCAATCCTAACATGGGACATCATCATTATGGGTTCTTCCAAGGCATTTGAAGAAGAACCTACCATCTTACTGTCTTGACTAGGAAAAGGATCCTTCAAAATAGCAGGCGTTTGAGAACCTTTGACGATTTTCGCAAGCTCAGCACGATGTGGACAATCTCTTGTTAAATTCTCCTCATCATAAATGAGGCAAGGATAGCGAGGTTTACACTTCTCGTCAGTAGATTTAGGTTTATCGGATTTCTCTTTCGAGTTTTGTTTATTTTTCTTCTTTCCTTTCTTCTTACCACCAGATTTTGATTTGGCCATAGAAGATTCTATGACATGGACATCGGTAGGAATTTTGGCAGAAGAATTTCACGTCGGGGAATCTAGTAAAGTTATAATGGGAGAAGAATTCTTGGAGGATTTCTTCTTACTTTTGGTATTAATAGTACCAATCATACTGTCAGTGGTATGAGACCCTGAGGGAGCTGCAGTTATTTGATTTTTCTTTGGAAGGTCGGGGATTTTCTCGTGTAAAGTACCTGACTACGTGTAAACAAGGTCAAGGTACTGAGCTTGAGCAATTACTTGCTCTTTAGTAACTACTTCTGCCTTAGTGACATCTTCAGTTATTTTAGGTAATAACGATTTTACAAACCATTCTGCCAAGATTTGGTCTGGGATAAAAACTTTCACTAAACGTCGTCGATGTCTCTATTCGTGAATATGATCTAAAATATATGTGGACGTTGACTGTTTTAATGAAGTTAATAACTCCGTTCCATTGTCGTACTGGACTAGCAACTGAAAATGAGTAAGGAAGGAAGTGGCTAACTGACTAAAATTGTAAAAAGAGCCTCGTGGTAACTCAATGTACCACTTGGCTTCAAGGCCAATCAAAGTGCGTTGAAAAAGATGAAGGAGAATTGAATCATAAATAATGGAATTTGATGCACACCAGAGATGGTAAGTCATCACATGATTCGACGGATCTTCTCTTGACTTCCCCTCAAACCTTGGTATATCACTAGGAAACTTATTCGACATTGGCGGCCAAAACGGAAGATAATTAATGGGATCATTCGTAAGGAGTGACAAGTCAGGAAAATCCAAAGTTTCTATAAACAGTAATTGACAGTTCGGATCCCGAAAACTTGGGGTCATAAGACCAGCCCCAGGAGGAGGATATCCAGGATAACTTGGAACCGAATGTGCATTTGGGATATTATATCCTCCTGGAAAACCAGGATTAACTGGACCATACTGGGGTTGTTGAGGTTGCTGATAAGTATACCCAGGGTACGGTTGATACTGATAAACCGGGCTCTGCACAACAGGACCGTATTGGTACTATCCCTGGTACGGTTGATAAGTAAATTTAAGTTGACTTGTGACAACTGTACTTGGCCCAGGTTGTCCTACAGGCATCTGAACCAAAGTCTGGATTGATAGTCCGCACTGAGGTAAAGAGGCTTGAGGATTTGATACAGGAATAGTAGAAACCAGAGCTGCTGACACTCCAGAAGTAGGTGGGGTGGATTGAACAGAAGCCACAGTAGTTGCAGTAGACGTTTTGGGCGGAGTTTGAGGTGAAGTAGGCCCAGGCTAATGAAATACCCTAGGTATGGAAGGTTGAGTAGTAAGCTGGAAAGGTTGTTGGGTTGGACCAGAAACCAAAGGTTGTCTAGATTGAGATGACAACTACACACTGGGTTGTGAAGTCTGTTGAGATGAATCCCACACTACATTCATTATGGGGTATGGACCCATAATAGATTGAGCATATTGAGGACCAAAACCAGATTGAGTGTAAGGTTGATAATTATATGGTAAGCTTCCAGTTCCTTGAACAAATGATTGACCTGAAGATGGTTGGAAACATTGAGGTTGGTACTGACCTTGAGGTACATATTGAAACTGGGGTTGACTTTGAGGTACATATTGATACTGGGGTTGACCTTGAGGTGAATATTGCATCTGAGGTTGACCTTGAGGAAACTACTGTCCCATAGGGATGTACTGTCCTTGAGGTTTCCCCCCAGGCGGTAATGGACTACCTTGAGGTTGCCCCCCAGGCAGAATTTGACTACCCTGCAACTGCCCCCCAGGCGAAAATGAAGTACCTTGAGGTTGCGGGACAAGAGTAGTACCAGACATCATAAGAATTTCTTCCACATTCAACGGTTTAGTTCCATTATTACCAAGTGATACTATATATTCAATTGGTTGAGGAGATGCTCCTGAAAAAGTACTAGATAAAGACTGATACCTAGAAGGAACATAAGGACCACTGTGTAAAAATGTTTCTGGCATCTGAGAAAACAAGGATGACTATCTCGACATATTCAAAGGAGGATAATAACCTCTGGGTGTTGGATGGGAAGCAAGTCGAGGTGGTGAAGACGTGAGACCCGGATTTTCTAAGAAGTTTGTCAACGAAATATACCAAGCGTTACCTCTAATGGGACTGTAGAAAATGGATTCACACTCCCTAAGTTCTATAGCTGGTTGATTTTTAGTGAGGTTTATATCTTTGTCCAGACTTACAAGTTCTTCTATGGAAATGAGTCCAGAGGGAAGATTTTGGGTAATGACACTTTCTACCCTAGGTGAACCAGGACCACTAGAAACTGGAGAAGAAAATCCTGAAGATGGAGTAGCAGCAGGTTCAGTTTTAGGTTCAGAGATTTCAGGTTGTTTGGCTAATGAACTAGTAGGAGTAACACTACCAGTAACTTCAGAAAATGAAATCGGTTCGGAAATGTATTCTGTTGCTTGGACTTGAAAATCAGGATGTATAACTAAGGAAGACTCTCTGGCTTCCGGTGACCCAACTCTACTTTCATTAGGTGTGACAAGAGCTCGTAGCCGTTCAAGCTGACTTGGTGTAAATTCGGGAGGCTGCCCCCGAAACCTACGAGATTGTCTCGGTAATTCAGCCACGATTAATTATTTAATTACTTCACATGAAAACAAAAGAAAATCTCAAGAAAACCACCTAAAGTCTCTAAAGAACCAAACAATTTGAAGCACACACCTAATAAATCTAGGAGATCAAACCACACACAAACAATATCTTTCCGGATCGAAAACACTAGCTGGTGATGAAATCCAACGTCGCAAAATTCAAGACAGAAATGGCGGTTGGAACAGTTACCCTGACAACCTGCTTAATGAAACAGACTGGCACAAGTTTCTCCACTATAACCATCTCGAGTGAAGATAACCCCCCAGAGATTCCAAGTGAGTCTAGTCGACGTCTGCTCTACGTACAGTGGGATCTTCCCTCCACTGTCACCTTAGGAAAGAATCCTATAGATTATGGCCACTAAGGTTACCAACAGAAACAAATATACCTGGGGGAATAGTCTACGATCTGATACGCACACAAGGTCAGAGTAACAAAGCTCAATCCCCTTGAAGGCTCGTTGGTATAATCCAAGGTTTACCAACAAGTGACCCCAGGATCCTCGACAATGGTCAATCCGAGGTTTACCATTTTTAATATGTGACTATCTTCTATCGTTCCCAATGAGGAAGGATTGATTCCCACACTGGTTCATATATGATCTCGTGCTTCTCCTTTAAGAGGAGCTTTCCCAGAGCATAGATGTAACAATTGGAAGTTCTTCCTACCGTAAGATTGACTACTGGTTTGTTTAAGCTACCTTGGAGAGTTAACTACTCCCTACTCCCAGATACTAGCCTAAGCTATGTTGGTGATAAGAGCCCTAGAAAATAAAAAGATTACTAGATTGATTTTAATTAAGCGTTAATTTTATTGGTTGTTTATTAAGTCAATAGGTGCGGAGATGCAACTTTATGGTATGAAGACTCGACTCCAAAACACTAAAAAAAAATGCACCTAAGATGATAAACAATTCCTTTTCTTTTCAATGAATTTCTAGCTAAGGAAGAGTTGCAAATGCAATGCTTTGAAAATCAAATCTTTCCTTTAACATACAACTTATTTTTTTTTTTCTTTTTTGTCTTTTTCAATGAATTGAAAAAATGAGACTACTATTACGCTCACGGAAAATCCCTTTTTCTTTTCAACAATCAAAAACTACAAAAACAATTCTTTAAAGAGAACATTTAAGATTTCTAGAAAACACTATAAACTATTGAAAACAAATCTTTCAACAAGCTTGTATAATTTCTAAGAAACACTCAAAACTATAAAATCTAATCTTGAGATCTAAAGCAAAATGGATTGAAAAACAACTTGACATGTTTTTTGAGGATGCTTTACTTAGTTTTTCAGCTAACTAAGGATCAATTTTTTCAGATCAACAAACTAATAAAAAACATCCAATTATGTTTTTATAAAAAATGAAATTCGAAACTTTCAACCAAGTTCATTCAAAGTTTTGCAAAAGAGAAAAGCGTGATCTAGCTCTCTTCAAGGATAGATTTCATAAACCAGTCAAAATCAGCAAGAAGACCAGAGATACCAGGGTGATCTAAGGCTCTAAGGCCTCCGATCTTTGAGCTACTACAAAGACCAAGCAAAAAATCGATCCAAACAAGCAAAACTTCTAGAAAATCACTAAACACAACAATGCTAATGGAACTTAACTCACAAGGACCTTTTCACAACACACGTGCAGATTTGGGCATAAACTAACAGCTATGGACAAAAAATAAACCTAACTGGGTGGAAGGATCTTAGGTTTTTCAAACTTTTAACAGGGTCTGCAGGCTCCTAGTAGAACCAGGTGCGGTACCGCTCTATGTTTAACTGTAACAGTGTGGACAAGTCCGCACTGTACTAAATGCAGAGAGTGCGGTCCTCAACCAAGAATTTGAAAAAATAAAAATCAAACCAGGATCTAACAAGTACCCAATCCCACACACATCAAGCAAAAATTAGAAACCAAAACTCAAGTTTCTCAAGTCCAAGACAAAGGCAAATTAAAAACCAAAACCAGTTCCCCAATGGAGTCGCCAATTTGTTGGCCAGATAAATCGTTCTTGTGGACAAGACTGATCTCCCTAGTATCAACATATATCTAGCAACAAGAAGAACAAGCAAATCTACTTTCTCTAAACATGTTTTGATTCATAAATAAAAGCTAGGAGGTGTAATAGACCCTACCTGAAATCCAATGCTAGTTCGTGGCAACCTTGCTCCAATAGCTCCAAAGAGTTTCCTTTCAACAACTTGCAAACACAAACAAGCACACATCAAAGAACACCTGCATAGATAATATAATAAAACATGTTCCTTATGAAGATCAAGGAGCTCATAAAATAAACCATTAGAGACAGTTCATTGAGAAAAACAAACTTGATTGTATTAACTTTATGAATAAAAGAACTTTCCAACCTTGGTGCCTTCATGTTGTACAGGATCTTTCCACGGTCCAACAGGGATCTCCTCTTGTAAAGTTTTGAAGATGTTCTATGCTAATAGCAATTTCACTTTTCTCACAGCAATCATACAAGTAGTTAAGCAAAATGCAGATAGAACATATAAGCAGATCTTATAGAAGACAAATCAGAAACAGGAAAAATGTATGTGTTCGTTTCGGCGGTCAACAAGATGCTTCAACCAGCAAAGTCTCCTTTGGTAAGCCAGCCCAGATGTGTCACAACAACCCTCCAACCAGTAGATGAGTCAACCCAAGTCAATTCTACAAAAGTCAACGTTGTCCTGAAAAGTCAACGCAGTGGCAGCAAGCTAAAAGTCAACGCAGCAGCAAAACGATCAACCCTTTGACCTCGATTTTTGTGCCAGATAGTACGGCCTTCAAAAATCGAATTTCCCACATATTTTCAGCTTGATTGGACCAAGCATTGACCAAAGTCAACGCTGGTCAAACTTTCTGCGAAACCCTAGCAGCAGAAACCCTAGCAGCAGAAAATCCGTACGGTCTGTCCTCTTCGTCCTTCCCACGTGTGGCTGAAATTCGTCCTCCAGGTAGCTCGTACTCCCTAAGATGAGAGAGGAAGATGTGAGTTGATTTGTGATGAAATTCTCTCCAACTTTTCCTGTATTTATATACATCAATGAGGGTGTATGACACATCTGTTGGGCATGTGAGCCTACATTACAAAACTGGCTGACCTTGCACATATAATTTATTAAGAATAATAAATTCAAAATATAAGTCCTGCTCATCAGATTAAGACTATATTTATATGGATTTTACACCTCTCAGAAAGAGGAATCCAACAAAAATATTAGCCTCTTAATCTGAGCATCAGAACATGGAGTTTGGACCTAGTTGTCCAAATTTAACACTCCCTCTAAACTAGGGAGAACTCCATCTATTAGTGCAATCAACATCGTGAGTCATCCCGCCGAAACTTGCTTTGCTGGCTTCTTTATTTCAGAATAGAAGTGGGTCAATCACAAAGACATCATCCCCCGACTAACATAATCAGTCCAGAGGTCCCAGACCTCACAAATCTTGATCCCAGATCAAGTGGTTGGACCATGCCATCCTAGATAGAGAGTACGGCAATCTTTGATGCGTCCATCAGTCTTTGCTAATAGTCTCTAGCTTTTCCACACCTCATTGGCCAAATGAGAGGTACTTCCCATGAGCCCTCAACTCAATGGGTAGGATGCATATGGGGCACAGATAAATGATTGGCGAACCAGCTCAATAATCACAAGGGTGGGGCAGAAGCATTATGAGTGCTTATAGCTCCGAGAAGCTATCCCCAAAGCCCCCCAGAGCTCCCAGAGCTCATCGTCCAACAGGACCCACATCATAGGGTTTTTCCACGACACCAAGACTCTCACGGAAGGTTAGGAACTTGACCTTCCCCAGGGGCTTAGTGAGAATATCCGCGACCTGCTCATCAGTTCCTATATGATCGAGCCTTACGGCGCCTCGCTGTACCATAT
>APFE031300815.1:0-21230 GCA_000404065.3 Pinus taeda
ACCACCAATAATGACAATGGTCCTCAAGGTACTATACGTACAATCCACGGCGTGTGAATCGATGAGCCGGTGTCGAACGCCTGTAGAATCATTCGATCAGAGGCCAATTATGAAAACCTCGCGTCGAACACGAAGAACCTGCCATTGAGGCATGTAGGCTCCAAGGTACCTGAAGGGAGTCTCTAATTCAACTTCCTCGATAATGAGCTGAAGTCGACAGGAAGTGACCTTGAACGAAGGTGGGCCATAATGTTTCCCACATCGTCGACATGAGATAGAGAATGATAAAATGTTTTGTGTGAGGTATCAGAGGGAGGTTGAGTATTCCGCAGAGCTCAACTTCTCTTGAACATATCAGTCGCACGACAGTGGACTTGGCAGTATTTGACATCAAATGATCAGGAGTCATGGTGACAAGGTGATGAGCAGATGAATGGTCAAATAGGATAACCCAAACCCACGGAGGCAAGTGTGAAACAAGATGAGATGTCCCCACCCAGACACGAATGCAGACGAGTGCCATGTTCAAGAGTGACATACTGCCGACACGACGATGATTACGGTTCCTTTATTCCCCCACCATTTGTGGCGAGTACCCCGGTTATTTTTGGATGACAAGCTTAACAGGGATAGCATATGCTTGAGAGGCGTCATTGCAACGGAATCTGATGCCATTAAGTTTTAACAAGTCTGACAAAGGAAGAACTCAGCGTCTTTTCATGTTTAGAGAGTTTGAAAAGACAACGAAAAGGAAACTCCAAGGGTGTCCCTTTTCGTAAAGTTGTCTCTCTCGAGCCCGAAAAAGTATAAAACAATGCTCGAAAGAACCACCCGATCATTTTGACTGAGGAGTACTTTTCATAAGTAGTGATTCTGATCTGAAAAAGTAAAAAAACGATCAAAACCACGTCGCTTCGTGACCGTTAACGAACTGGAAATGACAAGGGTCTGACGATCTTTTCGTATTTTAAATGGTCAGAAAAGGGTTTAAAGACGACTGCCTCTCACTACCGTTTAACGAGTCGAGAGGACCAACTTGGCATTCTTTTCACGTTTAGAGAGTCAGAAAAGAGCAAAAGATGACTCCAAAGTGACCTTTTCATGTATTTACCGAGTCCGAAAAAGTATAAAATACAACTCGTTTTGCCACCAAAGTTGCATAAACAATTGTCGCTGCACAAGCAATCGGCATAAAACCCATTTTCGACATAAATATTCATAAAAATATTCATAAAATGACTTTTTAAAACCTATTAAGGGCCAAAAAGTTATAAAATAGTGAAAATGGTAAAATAAAAATTACTTTTTACTTTTTACCTTTGGAGAGCGACATTAGGGCTTTTTGGAGTGCGATCTTCAGTTGACGATTGTGACAAATCTAGTGGACCATTTCGAGCGCCATCAGTGTCAGGTAAGAGGTCTTATCCTTAGCTCCATTTTCATCCGTTTAGAATTTGTTTTTAGTTGCATTTTCATCTCCAATGGGGAGGATTTTGAATTTAGGGGTTGTGCCCATTAGCGCGGGTTTCGGGCACGGACCCATGCCAATGGGGAAAGTTTCCCATAGGGCGCGCGTCCATGGGCACAACTGTTTTAGACACAGTCGTGCCAATGGCCGTACACATTTTTTGGCAAGTTTTAACAAATTCAAACCCTTTTTTCCTGCAATTTCAAGTTACTTGAGAGTCTAATTCACTATTTTGGCTTGTGTTTGCATGGTAATCCACAAAAATGGTGATTGTATGGAAGGAATGGGAACATGACCAAGTGGACACATCGGCCCTAGCGGATGAGGATTGCATGGAAGCTCTCAGAGTGTGTGGGCTCAAAAAATATTTCATGCTACCCTATTTGCGAGCTGAACCAGAGCTCTTGCAGTATCTGATCAACCTGTGGGACGTAGAGGAACAGGTGTTCCGGATACGGGATCAGGTGCTGGAGTTAGATGTGTCTGATGTCTACTTCCTAACTGGATTGTCGCGACGAGGGCTGGTGCCTCGATTGACTGGGAGCAGGCCATCTGGAGAGAAGATGGATGAGATGAAGGCTCGAGTTTGCCCAGAGGCAAAATATGGGCATGGTAGTTCGAAGGTGGATATCCCCACTATTCAGGACCTGACACTGAGAGCATTTCTATTCACCTTTACACGAGCTATGAGGGCACAAGTTCCCCACGAAGCTACGAAGAACCACTTGTTATTAGCAACAAAGTGCCTTAGCTCGACGATCTTCAATTGGGTGTCAGCTGTGACAACCAATATGAAGGGACAACTCATAAAGGCCAAGCGGGGCAAGCTGCAACATTTCGGGTATAGCTCCATCTTGGTGACATTCTTCTTGGAATGTGTGCCAAGCTTCCAGGGCCAAGGGGCCTGTTACACTGAAATTTGTCACCATGACTATCTGCAGTTAATATGGCTCCATCAATAGTCATATTATCCTCCTTGTCAAGCCTTATACCTCTGCTCTCCATGTAAAACTTCAAAAAAGAGAGAAAGTCATTAAAAATCATGTTTATCTCTGGGTACGCAGGTTCTCTCTACCTTGCCTGCGTGTACGCATCCCAAGCTCATTGTACCTGCGTACTTGTACGCTCTGTAAGTCAAGGGATGGTGCGTACTCCTGTAAAGGTCAAAAGGCGCGAGTTTCATCTTTAAAAAGTTACTTGTGGTCACTTCTAGAGCCTTCTAGAAGAGTGTTTGACGTGTATTGAGCGCCTCCAGATGGTTCATGCACTCCTATGATAGAGGAACTTATCCCATCGAGAGAGGAGCTACCCCATCCAAAAGAGGGAGTATCCCATTGATGTTGGAACTGAATAACTTCCTCTAGAATACTATAAATACAGGCATTGGGCCAGAGGAGGGGAGGTTGAAAGCTGAACATTCCAAAGGGTAGATGCTGCTGGAATTAGGACTTCCATTGTAAGCTTGTGAGGAGAGATTACCATCCTTTCTTGTTTCATTTGGAAGTGGGTGAGCTTGTCAAAGTAGAGGAAAACTCTTGCTGGACCCTGGGAGGAACTTGCACAACAGGGCCTTTGTAGCAGACTCAGCACCTCGAGAGCCAAGGATGGCTCGATGGGCGGCACTGATGCTGAGGGGTGAAGGCGGCCAGCAGATGTCCTTTAGACCAGAGTTTTTCGGGTGGCTTCGCCACCAATTGATAGTGGTGGAGGACTGACTGTATGCGGGGACAAACTTTGCTGGAGACCCTGACCTTCCCTTGCTGGAGGGAGAGGACTGGGATGAGGAGATTGGTACATCCTCATTTTTGATTTTGTGTTTTTATGATTTTTTTTTGTTAATACATACTTGTTCTAATGACCTTTATATGCACATGTAGATGTCGGCCCAGAGCGTCCAGCTAGCATGTCTCCCATTGCGAGGAGACATCCAGTAGCAGCAGCAGCAGGAGCAGATCCTCAGGAGGAGGGTGGTGACAGAAGGGAGCTCATCCAGAACCTCGAGGCTATCACTTGAGGGATCCAAGATTATGCTCGGCTAGCGGATGTCCCGCTAGCGTACTAGAGGCACACAATGGCGGTGTCGATTCGCATCCACCAGCTCCTGAGGTGCTTAGTGTGAGTGGTGACTTGCTACCATGAGCACCACCACGACTAGATACCTAGGCTTTTCCTTTCATGCATATTTTTTGAGAGACATGTTGTCTCCGGATGTATTCAGAAAAACATGTATTATTTTTTGATGATGCACGGGGTGCAAATATTTTGGACACACACAGATATATATATATATATATACACATATGTTTTATGGTTTATTGTACTTTATGCTCTTGTGTTATGTTGAATTACATGTTATGCAAATGCCTATCCAACAGATAATTAACTAATGCATCGGTTAACGCATTAAGTCGCCTCGGAATATGTTGATAAGTAATGAAATCAAAATCCCTTTCTAATAACTTAACACGTAAATATAACCTTAAAATCCGATGATCTATGATGGAATAACGCCCATTGAGTTGGTGGACGACAAGCTGAGAGTCCAAGTTCACAACCAATGTTCGAATGCCGAGGTTAATCGCCTCAGCTAATAATTCAATCACAACACTATATTCAGCAACATTGTTCATTGTACAACCTAGACAAACCCCTTGAATGTCTACTAACTCACCATGAGGATCGTAGATCACCCATGCTGCAGATGACAAGTTGCGTGTACTACGGGAAGCACCATTAGCAAAACCAACGTAAGGCGATCCAGACATCTGTGCAAGAAGAAGAAAGACACAATAAGTGGCAATCATGCCGACACACCAAGACAAAAATATGAAAAACATCCACACATAACCACTTGCTGAAACCACACGTATATACAAAAAAAGAGTGTCGGGACTCATGCATAGTATTTTTTCAGATAAAGCCCATTTCAAGGCTTATCCAGGGGATTGCCTTCATAATCAATAAGCTCGTAGGCGCCTTTTTGCAAAACGCTTTTCACAATGTAGGGCCCGTGCCACATAGGCTCGAATTTTCCTGCCCCCAGCTTATCGTTAGCTTGATCGTAGAGCAGTACTAGGTCTCCCTCAATGAAAGAGCAGGGGTTAATAGTATTATTGAAGTGAGTTTTCACTCGCTTCTTCTGAGCTTCAATAGCTAAGGAGGCTAGACAATGAGTCTCGTCCAACCGCTCTAAGTAAAGAAGATGCTCTTCTACTAGTGTAGTATCAGGGAGCAATTCGACGACTATCTTTAATGAAGGAATCTCACACTCAATAGGAAGGGTTGCCTCCAGTCCGTAAAATAACTAAAAGGGAGTGAAACTGGTGGCTTCCTTCACGGAGGTATGGTAGGCCCACAAAGCAGAGAACAACATTAGATGCCAATTGGACTTATGCATGCCAATAGTTCTTTGAAGCATCGTGACCAAAATCTTGTTCACGGCTTCCACTTGACCATTTTCCTGAGGATAGTACGGGGTCGAACTATCATGCCTAAGGCCCAACTGGGTTGTTAACTCAGTCATCATGTGATTACGAAAATGCTTTCTGTGATCAGTGATGATGGCTTGGGGTACTCCGAACCGCGGATAACATGGTTGAACAAAAACTGTGCCGCGGTGTGACCGTCTTCGAACAATGTAGGCATCGCCTCAATCCATTTCGTGAAATAATCAACAACAACAATGATGTACCCATGCCCCCTGGCTAAGCGAGGGTTACAGGTCATATAATCGATGCCCCATTTGGCAAAAGGACCGAAGGTTACAACAAGGTGCAGTGGAGCAGGGGGTGCATGCATCTTCCATTGGTAAATATGGAACTCATGACATGAACGGACGTCAAGAATGCAATCCTTGAAAATGGAGGGCCAAAAATAACCAGCACGGAGGATTTTCTGTGCAGTGGCATATCCAGACATGTGACCACCACACGCACCAGAGTGGTAGTCATTCAGAACTCTCTCTACTTCTTCAAGATTCAAGCATCGGCGAAGAATGGAATCAACACCGAGACGGTACAGGGTGTCCCCAACGATGCGATATGGTTGGGCTTGATGTCAGATCCATCGACGAGCATCCTTGGAGGTCTCGGGACAGAAGGAGGACATTTGCAAGTAGACAATAATATCCCCGTACCAGGGATCGAGGGTGCTAATGAGGGAGAGAGTTTCGTCTAGAATGGAATCCTCTAACTGAGAGGAGGCAACAGTAGATGGAAAAGAACACAATAATTCAGCGAATACAAGTGATTTCTTAGACTTGGCAGCAATAAATTCCAAGTCAAAATCTTGGAGGATGACTATCCACTTCGAGTATTTTCCCCCCAGCAACTAGCGTGACAGAATGTAAGTCATAGGGTTGTAATCAGAGATCACTGTCGTGGTACGCAACAAGATGTAATGACGAAAGCATTGTACAGTGCAAACAGTGGCTAGTGCCAACTTCTCGACATAAGCATATCGAGATTCCATGTCCAAAAAATTGTGGCTAAGGTAATAAATAACGTGTTCAGTGCCATCATCGCCATCCTGAACCAGAACCATACCGATGGTGGTGTCAATAGCGGCCAGAGACAACGTGTAATCGTGATGATAATTTGGAGGCCACAACAAAGGGGTAAAAACCAGAAGAGTTTTAAGATGTGCAAAAGACTCTTCGGCTATGGCATCCCATCGAAACGGGGTGTCACGCTTGAGTAACCACATGAAACCTTTTGCCACCTCAGCATAATTTGGCATAAATCGTCGTAAGAAATTTTCTTTACCCTGCAAACTCTATAGTTTCCGCAAAGAGGCAGGGGGAGGAAGATTCAAAATGTCTTCGACTTTAAGGGGATCCAAGCAGATGCCCTCTCAGGAGACGATAATCTCGAGAAGTCGACCAGATTCCACGCAGAAGACACATTTATGCGGATTAAGTCGGATATTGTAGTGTCGAAAGTGGAGAAAAAGCTCGTGGAGATGCGACAGATGGTCTTGGCGCTTAGCCGAATGAGCGGGAAGGTCATCAAGATAAGGCTGTACGATGTGTCGGATATCATGAAAGGCGTAAGACATCGCACGTTGAAAAGTGGCACCGACATTCTTGAGATTGAAAGGGAGCTTTTTATAAGCGAAAGTACCCCATGGACAGATAAAGGCCGTCTTGTGTTGATCGACAGGCGTGATATTAATCTGGTTGTAGCCAGAAAAGCCGTCCATGAATGAATATATCTCACTTCCAGCATACTGATGAATGAGCTGGTCAATGAATGACATGGGGTAGTTATCTTTCGAGCAGGCTTGGTTAATATCGCGATAATCGACACAGACGCGAATAGTACCCTAGTTTTTATCTACAGGGACAATGTTAGAAACCCAATATGTGAGTGGGATAGGATAAATGAAACCATCTTTAAGAAATTTTTCAATTTTGGCTTTGATTGCTATAGCCTTGTAGGGGTGCACAGGGCGTAAACACTGACAAACAGGTTTAGCTCCTGGATACGTAGGTATCTCATGCACTACGATGTTTGGATCAATGCCGGGCATCTCTTCATACAACCATGCAAAGACGTCATGGAACTCGCGAAAAAGAGCTATATAGATTTGAATTTCTTCAGGAGTGCAAGTGGCTCCTATGTAGATGTTCTCGACAATCCCTGGTTTGACAGAGATGTCGATACGTTGGGTCTGCGTAATGTTCCCCAAATTCCCTTCAGAAGATACCTGATAGACCTGAATAGGTGTCTAAACAGGTTGTGAAGGGAGACACGGAGCAAATCGCTCGAGACAAGCCAACTTTTCCTGAAGGGTAGGGAGAAACGAGGAACGGTGATGAAGATTGAACCACGGAGGTTCCTCGAGAGACATGGTCTCTATGATGGCTTCGTCGAAAGGAAATATTTCCTTTAATGGATCTGAGGAGGCACATTCTCCAAGCCAAGGGGAATAGTTGTATGAGTCAAGAGCTCTGCTTACAGAAGCAGATTTAGTAGGAGGAGTCGATACAACAATGATTTTGATGTAGTTGAGCTCGGCAGGACTCAACGGCATCTCCTTGCCCCATGATTCTATCTGGTCGATGGGAGGAAGGACCCAGGGATTAGAACGAACCGAAATCATACAGATGGAGGCGAGGTTTGGAGGTGGGAGCGAGAAAACACCCATGAGGGCAGGATCTTTGAAGAGACCGGCTCCCACACTCTCAAAAGGGATGGAGGTATGCTCCACGAAGGGCACATTACCTTAAGAAGAAGAAGCGAAGAAAGAGAGCTGGTCTACCGTGACAATTTTCCCCTGGTGAGGGAAGCGTATGACACAGAAGAGGGACGAAGCCACGGCACACATGGCATATGTCCAACTTTGGCAAATCGTTGAAGAATACCATAGGGATGAGATTCTCTCCCATCGAAGGCTTCCAGCGTCATGGGGAACTGGCTCAAAGTCAGAGACCCGATCGCTTTCCAACAAGCAATAGACATGATGCAAGTTGACGTGCCTTCATCAATAACCATACGATGAATCATTTTCGAACTGATGATGACTTGTATGAGAAAGGCGATCTGATGAGGCAGCCTTGGGACATGGCTCTCGAGATCAAAGGTGATTAAATCTGAATCTGCCAGGTCGATGCCATCGATGGCTGATAGCAGGGGCTTCCTTTGAGGGGGGCAGCTCTAGAGAACTTCTAAAGCAAACATAGCCGACGGAGCCTACGCTAAGTCCTCAACTATGCTATAGTGTTGGGCAGCACGAGCATTTGGGTTGTAAGATGAGCTTCGAAGTACTCCTTTGGGAAGGGGTCAGATTGTCGTCTCAGTACTAGGTCTCTCGACGTGGAGCGGGATAGAACTGGATGGAGGAGCACTTGAGGGGACCTCAGGCTCCTTTCTGGCAGATGATAGATACTCCTTTGTTCAATTCGTTACATGAACAAGAATGGTTACAGCCATGAACACTTGGGAACCGAAGGGAGATGAAGACGAAGATAGATCAGCCACCATTTGAGTCTGTTGAGAGGGGAAAGGTTCTTTCAGAACCGCAGGAATCCCAGGAGCACCTTTCAACAAACGACTAACCTCGGACCGCCTTGGGCAGTCTTTGGTGTAGTGATGCTCATCACAGATGAGACAAGGATACTTGGGTTTGCGCTTGGCTCCTTCCTCGGATGGAGGTTTGGAGGAATCCTGTTTAGGTTGCTCAGACTTATTCTTTCCTTTCGAGGCCTTGTTCGCTATGGTAGACTAGACAGCGTTAACCTCGGAAGTACTTCCAGGATTGGAACCACACTGAGAAGTGTTTTCGTTATAAGCATTCGAATTTTGCTTCCCAGGGTTCGAAGATGATTTTTTCGACGACGGATTCGCAGAGCCAATAACCCCATCAACAGATGGCTTTGGTGGAGCTTTGGATGTACCGTGTCTCGGGGCATCAGGAAAATACTCATATAAAGTACCTGACTGAGAATAAACTAAGTCAAGGTACTAAGCGCACGCGATAGCTTGCTCTTCAGTTACACAAGCTCCCATGGCAATGTCCCGTGCGATCTTAGGGACAAAGGAAGTTGTGAACCAATCAGTGAGGAATTGATCAGGAATCCAGAGCTTGATCAACTGACGACGCCTTCTCCATTCATGTATGTGATCAGAGATGTGCGTAGCCATGTCCTGCTTGAGAGACGTAAGGAGATGAGTTCCCGTCTCGTACCGAATGGGTAACTGAAAATGAGTGAGGAATGCCATTGCCAATGAATTAAAATCTTGAAAAGACGCACGGGTCAATTCAATGTACCATTTAGTAGCGGAGCCAGTGAGAGTTCTTTGGAACAGGCGAAGCTGAACTGAATCGTCAAGTCATGAATTAGACGAACACCAAAGGTGATAAGTCATTACATGGGCTTGAAGGTCCTCTCCAGCTTTGCCTTCAAACTTGGGACAATCACTGGGTATCTTAGTTGGAATTGGCGGCCATTGTGGATTATGTAAGATAGGATCGTTGGTTAATTTCAACACATCAGGCAGTTCCAACGTTGCTAAGAATGGTAGCTGAGGGTTGAAGGACATCTGCGGATATGAGGTAGGGCCAGAGTTCCACCCAGTTGATGGTTGCCCCCATTGTCCTTGTCCTGATGGGCCAGGTCCATAAGGGTTGTATCCATAACCGGACGGTTGATTTTGGTTCTACCCCCTAGCACCCCATTGGTTACCATACTGACCGACAGGAGCAATATTGGGTTGCTAATAATTTTGATAAGAAGTGGCCTGTGGCTGTTGATAATTTTGATACGGGGTAAATTGATTTTGTCCCTAGGGTTGCTGGTATCCATACGGTTGTTGGGCTCCATATTGAGCCTGGGAACCAGGCTGCATTTGATAAGAAGGTTGGGATTGATACCCACCTTGTGGCTGGAGACCAGTTTGATTCTGGGGCTGATAATCGGGTTGAGCTTGAGAAGCAGGAACCATCTGCATGTCTGGTTGAGCAGGCCCAGAGAGATGTCCTTGGGAAGACTGAGGTTGGGCCATCTGGCTGGAAGGTTTTCTTGGTTGGATTTGGGACGAACTTACTTGCCCAGAAGGTTGAGCTTGTTGGGTGTTCGGTTGTCCTTGCGCAACCGAGGGTTGACTAGTCTGAGCAGTGGGTTGGCCTTGCTACATGTAAGGCTGACCACTTTGCCCAGAAGGGTATCCTTGCTGGTTTCCAAGTTGTCCTTGCTGCGCGTAAGGTTGTCCCGGATTCCCATAGGGTTGACCTGAAGGGTATCCCTTCTGGACTCCAGGTTGTCCTTGTTGAGCATAAGGTTGTCCCGGGTTTCCAGAAGGTTGCCCAAGATATGTAAAAGACGGACCACCAAAGGCCGAAGGTTGTCCCTGTGAGGGTTGTCCTTGTGAGCCTCAGGGTTGCCCTGGATAGGTTTGGCCATAATACTATTGCCCATAATTAGGCTGCATGTAGGATGACTGACCTTGGTATGATGGTCCTTGATACAACTTCCTTTGATCTGGACGGAATTGGCCACCACCATAACCGGTGGTACCCCAAGCAACATTCAACGGAATTGAAGACTCAACCGCGGGTTGAGATGGCAGGGAGGTATACAAATGATGACCTATAGGGTCATAATAGGGGCCTTGCGCGCCTGGATTTTGGACAGCATGTAAGTATTGAGAATATGCCCCCCTACTGGAATGGTACCAAAAGAAGGCGGGGCACTGCTTGCAGGGTGAACAACTCTGGCTGCATATGCTCATTGACCACTATGTACTGGACCACGAGATGGGCCAGCAACAATAGTTACGACGGAAGAAGCCGTAACGGCACTAGCAACCGAAGTTGAAGATGAGACACAAACGGTCAGATTGGTTAGAGCTGACGTGATAGCAGTATTGTGAACTTGGGAAACAAAAGATCCCGTAGTGGGAATGATGTTATTATCCCAAATAGAAGAGGAATTCCCAGAGCTCGTGGCATCCCTAAGAGATCTATAGCGTGCAGGAACTGTAA
The DNA here is from genome assembly GCA_000404065.3 of Pinus taeda. Classification (NCBI taxonomy): domain Eukaryota; kingdom Viridiplantae; phylum Streptophyta; class Pinopsida; order Pinales; family Pinaceae; genus Pinus; species Pinus taeda. The sequence continues at coordinate 10,952 of APFE031300815.1, forward strand.
TACCGAGAGGTGTAACAGTGTAGGGCGTAGATATGACCAGGGATGTGGCCGGGATAGGAGTCTCAATACTTGACATAACAGGTGTTCCACTCGATATAGGAGACGTATCTTCCATATCAGAGGATGCCATCGGGATCAAAACACCAGTAGGAGTAGAGGGATAATCCTCTTCGTAAGGTTCCCAAACAGGGTTCCAAAACAAATCGTGAAGCTTGTCCTCTGGAGCACGAGAGTTCAACGGTTGGACACTTGGAATAATAGGGAAAGTGTCACCACAAATCGGTGTCTCAGGAGTAGCAGAAGAAGGATACCCTTGGTCACTAGGGATGGGAGACGGGATCGATGGATCCGCCAGGATGATTGAATTCAAAAATCTTAGACAAGCTAACGGAGAAAAACCCTACTCAAAACTAATGCACACAAGATCTAACAAGGTAAATGTAATCGTTGTCGAATAAATTTTTAAGACATTAGAACACAACTCGACCTTTTCATGTTTTAAGAGTCGAGAAAAGGACAAAAGATGACTCTAGTCGCCTTTGAATATTTAGTGAGCCTGAAGTGACAAATGCTCAAGTGAGCCTTTTCTTTTAAGGAGTCCGAAAAGGATCAAAAAAGTGACTGCTCTGGAGAAACTAGGCAAGGGGTTTACCAGACAATCCGTAAAACTGCATATACACCTTAGCAATCATATGAAAGCCAAGGACTTTCCATATGGCAGTCAATCTTCGCGAATGCTGTGTTTGGTGCGTTACGGGCTGTAAGGCGGTAGACACGGCTTCCTGTGGATCAAGGATGATAACCTATTGGAGTCTCCCCATATATACGCGATGGCATGTGGCAGCACAAGTCCGTACTAGACCACAGTTGAGTCACACAAGGAGGAATCACCCAACCTTAATGTGGAAACAAAAATGACTAGGTTTAACGACGCCAGAGCACGTCTCTAGCGTAGACCTCTAGAATGTGAGAATTATGTTCCAATTCATTTTTATGTTCATTCGATTTATTTTAAAGTTGATCTTGAGTTAAATTTTGGTTTTCAGGTCCTACCGTATGTAATCTCTCAAAATCCCTAAATGCAATCTATATGCCAAAACATGTCATTACATTCGATGAATGCTAATTAGAAGAGAGTTAAAGAGCTTTCATGCAAATGAAATGATCACAAGCAACAAAGAGTTTCCCTAATGCAGCTAATGCAAATCAATAAACTTTTCTTTAAGATCACTGAATCACTAATCGAAATGAAAAGTCCTAATTTCTATTAATTGTTTCAAAGCAAAAGAGATTTTCTTTTTCAATAATGGAAAAATGCACTAAAGAACTTTTGAGAAATAATACAAAGAAATTCTAACCAATACACACACGTTCAGTTCCTCAAATCAGCAAATCAAACATCTAAAGAACCAAGAAGATCCCAAAGCGAACAATGAGCCATGTGATCTGGGCTGAAAGTGAGATGAAGCAGAATTTAAGTGAAGATGAGGCAAATCACCCAAATAATGCAATGAAGTGATTCACAACTACCAAACAAGTGTAAGGGAGCAAATGAAAGAGTCAACTGGACAACAAAAGACCAAAACACCTTAGGAAGGCTCGATTCACAAAGCCACTAGATGCCCTAGGGCTAGAAATGCGAAATCGGTAGAAAAAAGCAAACACCCAAAGGGTGGCGATCGAAACCAGTCAAATCACACTCCAACACACTTAAGCAGTGTAATAAAGGTACTTAGGACAAAACCAAAGCTCAAAAAGTTGAGAACCAAGCAAACTTCAAAAGTTTACAGGCTTGGCGCGACTGTCAGGCTGCAACAAGCACCTTTCAGGGATTGGCGCGGGTTGTAAGTGTGCAACATGCGGCAACTGGCGCAACCGTCATGCTATAAACTAGCGCCAGTCAAGTTTGCTATGGAAAAACAAAAACAAAAGAGCCAAGGCAAAACCAACAATCCCTAAGTACTCTCAAGAGGCAAAAACAACACAGGTATCCAACCCATAAAACTAAACAAGCGGGAGAAACCAGGTAAACAACCAAGGAACAAGGCAAGTTCCAACTCATTCAGTTTGCAAACCAAACCGGAGATGGACTGAAGTAGCGTTGATGTACTTCGCTAATGCAAAGCAATAGCATTTCAGAGGCTATCTGTCCAGACTTCAGGCTCCATCTAAAGTTTACAAATCAAACAACAAGACAAGATAAACAAACAAGGCAAAAGTTGAGTCCCCAGCAGGGTCCCCAAATTGTTGTACAGGTAAATCCCCTCTGCGGACAGAGGCGATCCCACTAGCCTAAATGGGGTCTAGCAACAATCAAACAACGCTAACACGCAGGTTCCTAATTGCAAAGTAAAGGCTAATGATGAGAGCCTACCTCGAATCCAACACTAGTATTTGTAGAAGAGTCATCACTTCCGTTCTTTCGCTTCAGTTGGTCATGTTTCTCACGATCCTTGTGAACAAACACCTACACATGCAAAGAACAAGACAAATACAAGCATAAAATCCAATAAATGCAACTATGTATCAATCAGAAAGGATACAACTCAAACATCATAATAAAGACACATGAGTGGAACCATAATGATAGTCGTCTATTATTATTGATAAACAAAAGAGAATACAACCAAGTTTTGACGTCAAATCCTCCTTTGGCTGGGTGATTAGCAACACATGCCTTGCAAAGCTTGTAGGGGATGGGTAACAAGCCTCTCTCTCCTTAGTTACTTGGACATGGATCTCCTCCTTAAAGATTTAGCCTCATAGGGATGAACAAGGCCTCTTGCAACATGAGCTTAGCAATTCTCAGACTTTAGGACTTAGATTTGGGAGCTTGAAGAGTAGAATTACTAACTAGCTTGTCAAAGGGAAAAGAAAAAGCTTATATAGAGGTAGGAGGGGTAGATAAGACCATCCACTTGATTCATGGGATTTTCATTATCATTAGGAAGCTTCCATGAGAGGTGGAGAACTACTTCCCTCCTTGGGAGATACGAAGCCCAACTGAACTAACCCAAACTGGAATCAGTTCATGAATAGGGTAGAAGGAACCTTCGGAAGTTTGTTTGTTAAAAACTTTACCCAACTGGGTTGGCGCTAGTGCGAATCTGAGACAGAGTGCCAGCTGGCGTGCCCTCTTTGGAGGATTTCCCCCATTGGCGTGAGTGATACATTGTGGAACAATGCAATGGAGAAATGGCTATATTTTTGGGTATTTTACAGAAGGTGTCTTCAGGGCATATGGAGTACATACTCTAGGGGATACAATGCAGGTGTTTTCAAGTTATGTCACTTCTCACAGGTCCTGAAATAGGTCCTCCAATGTACAGGAGTAGGGGCAATAGGGACGGTGACAAAATACTGTGTAACACCACCCACAGGCAAATGGGCAGGTCGAAAGCAACAATAAAATAATAGAAACAATCCTAATGAAAATTGTTGCACCACATAGATGTGATTGGGCTGCTAGACTACCTGAAGCACTATGGGCTTATAGAACAACATGGAGAAGTACCACTGGTTACTCACCTTATCAACTAGTGTTTGGAAAACAACCCATTTTCCCCATAGAATTCGAAATCCAAACATTATGAACATCACAGGAAGTTGGCTTAGATCTAACTATGGAACATATTAATCGATTACAACAAATCAATGAGCTAGATGAAATTAGGCTCTCTTCACTTCAAAACACTGCTCTGATCCAGTAGCAGAGAGCCAAATGGCATGATTCTCTCATTAAAAATAAAGTCTTCCACGAAGGACACTGGGCTCTTTTGTACGACTCCAGGTTTCAGGACTTCCCCGGGAAACTCCAGACTCGTTGGTTGGGACCATACAAAATCTAGAAGGTACATGACAATGGTACCCTTACTCTAATCACTATTGATAGTTCTGGATATTCCTTCAAGGAAAATGGCCACCGAGTTCATCTTTATCGCAAACCACTCACTTGGGAGTCCTTCTACCAGTAGCTACGCCAAGATTCAGATATGGAGATTTTGGGGGAGGAAGAGAAGTCTTCCTCACCTATAATTCATTAAGGAATTTACTTCTCTTTACACTTTGTAAATAATTTCTTTTCTTGAATCATTTTTGTACATATTTTTGAATCAACGTTTTCTTATTACTATTTCTACTGTTCCTTTTTTTCAAAAGAACAACATTTTCTTCTGGCTGTTCCTTTTTTAAAAGAACAACTCCTTTTGGATCAGTCGTCATTTTTGCTGTAATTTTGTTCTTTTTCTTTATTTATGTGTTCTGTTGTTCCTTTTCCAAAGGAACAACATTTTTTATTTCTGTTGTTCCTTTTCCAAAGAACATTTTTGATTCTTGTTGTTCCTTTTCCAAAGGAACGACATTTGTGTGTTTTTGTTGTTCCTTCTTCCAAAGGAACGACATTTTGTATTTTTGTTGTTCCTTTTCCAAAGGAACGACATCTGTGTATTTTTGTTGTTCATTTTCCAAAGGAACAACATTTTCGATTTTTGTTGTTCATTTTCCAAAGGAACGACATTTCTGTGTGTTTTGCTATTCATTTTACAAAGGAACAACATTTTCAATTTCTGTTGTTCCTTTTCCAAAAGAACGAAATTTTTGTGTGTTTTGCTATTCCTTTTCCAAAGGAACAACATTTTCGATTTCTGTTGTTCATTTTCCAAAGGAACGACATTCGTATGTTTTTGTTGTTCCTTTTGCAAAGGAACAACATTTTCGATCTCGGTTGTTCCTTTTCCAAAGGAACGACATTTGCTTGTTTTGTTGTTCCTTTTCCAAAGGAACAATGTTTTTCATTTCTGTTGTTCCTTTTCCAAAGGAACGACATTTGCTGGTTTTGTTGTAACTTTTCCAAAGGAACAACATTTTTTATGTTTGTTGTTCATTTTCTAAAGGAACAACATTTTTGTGTGTTTTGTTGTTCCTTTTCCAAAGGAACAACATTTTTTATGTCTGTTGTTCCAAAGGAACGACATTGGTGTGCTTTGTTGTTCCTTTTTCAAAGGAACAATGTTTGTGATTATTGTTGTTCCTTTTCCAAAGAAACGACACCTGTGTGATCTTTTGTTCCTTTTCCAAAGGAATGACACCTGTGTGTGTTGCTTTTCCTTTTCCAAAGGAACAAAATTTGTGGACTTTTGTTGTTCCTTTCCTCAAAAGGAACACCACTTATATGCTTTTTCTCTCCCTGTGAAATAGCTCATTCCTTTTGCTGTTCTAAATTGAGGATGCTTATTGTTCCTGTTCTTTCAAGTCTTTTGGAATACTTCTATGCACTTATGTAATGGAAACAAAATCACAACATACTGAAATCAGTCAATCATAAATCTCTATCTTTATAAGAAATTGCCATGAATTGGTAAGAGGACAGAAGGAACGACACACTTATTCATCATCTTTTGCTATCATTATTCTACTAATTCTGCTCTGATTGGTTATCTCTATCATGTTGGTCCCTTTTAATCCTCTTTGACTACTATTCAGGAATAAGAGCAAAGGATTTATATCTTCCTATTGGGATGTTAAGACTTCTTCCACCATTCCTACTCTTAAGGAGTTTTGAACCACCCTTTGTGTATAAATAGGGAAGGCACTTTATGAAAAAGAAAGAAAAAAAGAGAAAACATGACTTATAAGTTGTCAAATGCAAGATAGGGGGTCTCATTAAGAGCCAACCTACCATGATCATGAGGACAAAAGTGAAGTGGCATTCCCACTATGGCCATCACACCAGGGATATGGTCCAAAAGTTATACCGAATAAACAACCCTTGGAATAGGAGGTTTCATCACGAGCCAGCCTGCCCACTTTTCGCTCCTTCCTCGTGAATGGCATTATGGCTAACTGGTCAACAAGCCAGCATAATGGCCTACATTTTGACATTACACAACGTTCCCTAAGCATACACAAAGGATCACGGTTCCATGGGTGAAATAAACAACTCTGCCAAGGTTATGGACACCTATTGGCAACAGAGCACTGTTAATGGTATTGAAGTCGCATTATTTACACCAATAGGCAAGTTATTAGCACCCTTCTGTTTCTTATGCTGTGGTAATCAATTATATGTTATTTCCCCAACCATATAATGCATGAATATATATTATCACCAATCATGACAAAACAATTGACAATGACCGCATGAGACTCTCCATTTACAACAAATGTCTTATCCCCAACCTTGCATCATATCACCGCAGTCTCTTACGTATTAAGCGACGCGACTCTATGCCTCGATTTCAATAATATGCTAGTTTTGTAAACATGGCATATTGCCATACGCTGTTCCTTAAAGACTTTGTTGCAGAGTGGGTGATGCTCCTTTATTTGACGGCTAGGACAACCTATCACATTGTGGGGGGGGGAGGTTAACCTCATCATTCCCTGGATTACGTGTCAGCTCACTATTCGGGAAGTTGTGTACTCAGGTATAACATGGGTCAACGGTATACTATTTTTTTTTTTTTTGTATGACTTGCTGTTCAAAGCCATTTCCATTTTATACTCTACAACATTAGAGTTTGAATGAATCTTGCGTCCGTCAGCCTCTCTGTGTTTCAACAGCGCGAAAAATTGTCGTTCCTTTGAGAGTTTACAACAAAACCATGGGAGGAAGATCAATTCGAAGAGAACCGCAAGTGTTAACAATCTCTACTCCTTCCTGGGAAATCATGGAAAGAGCAGGGTAACTGACTTATCTTAGCCGCTTGTAGGAGTCTAACGAGACTGTGGAAATTGAATTCTTGCAGAACTTGCAAGAGGACCACTCCATAGTAAGGGGGAGATGCATAGTAGTCACCGACGATATAATCGCAGAAGTCTCAAGATTGACAGCCACTGGACCAGTATGGACATTAAAGAAGGAGAGATTGCAGAAGATTATAGAAATCTTCCAGGACGAAGGCCAGAGCCTGACAATTCGAGGAAATGGGGTTCTGCCAACAGCACTAGGAGAGCCATGGGTAGAATTGGCGAAGACCATTCAAAAATACATCACCTGTGAGGGTAGAAAAGACGTGGTAAGACCACGACATCTTAAACTCTTAGCTGTACTAAAACAAAAATGATCTGTAACTTTACCTGCATTGTTGAATTCACTACTTCATGACATTGCATAGAGCATAAAAAGGCACAACATATAGAGTCAGTTGTTAGTAATCATGGGTTGATTCGGTTGATAGTCAACCATAGCCTCACCCAGCAGCAGAGCAGCTGGGAAGAGCTAATTGCCATTATAAATGGGGGATTAGCCACACCATCCCCAAAACAGAAACATGTCACCATCACACCCGAGCGTCCAAAAAAATGGAAACATGTCACCAGCACACCCGAGCGTCCAGAAAAACGGAAACATGTCACCACCACACCTAAGCGTCTAGAGAAACGCAAGAAATCAATAAAGTGTAAACAGGCCAGCAACACACCTGAGAAACCAGAAAAGCACAGGAAATCGGTCTGGCTAGCACAACTACGAGGGGGGATGGAGAAGCCCCAAGAAAGCACCAACTAGCCAGTAGAAATAGAAGATGAGCAACCCCCACAGCCAGAAAAGGAAGACAATGAGAAAGAAATGCAAGAAGAAGAGGAAGAGCAATCTGTAGAAGAAAAAGAAGAGGAGGCAGAGCAATCTGCAAAAGAAGAAGAAGAATAAGAAGAGGTAGAGCAATCTGTAGAAGAAGAAGAAGAAAAAGAGGAAGAAGACGAGCAATTTGAGGAAGAAGGAGATAAAGAAGAAGAAACCGAGCAATCCGAGCAGGAGGAGGAAATGGAACAACAGGAAGGTAGCCCATTACAGGACCCATTGGGAGAAGATGAATTGGCCAAAGTTTTGGCCAATATGGGCGAATATGGCCAACCTTCCAGTCCATCAGACCTCCATGCCGGAGAGAAACTCCAGGAGAAAAATGCACTTGAAGAATCACACGCAAAGGAGGTAGAAGAAGAAAATCCGCCTGTTCATGATGAAAAGATGACAGGAGATGTTGAACAGGAACAATCCGTTCCTAACCAGAAGTAACCAGAAGAAATTCCGGAGGAAATAAGGACAGAAAAGAAGTCACCCAAGAAATAACAGAACCAATTAGGGTTCTTGCTCCAGAATAGCCAGATCAGAACAATGAAGAAACACCCCAGGAAGAAAATCGGGAAACTAGTCATAGTCCAGGCCACAGTGAACAACCTGTTGTTCCTTCTGAGGAAATGGCAGAAATAAGGGAATTGCGAAAGGAACAACAGAGATTATTGAACATAATAGTCCAGATCCACCAGTAAATTAGGATTCTAAAGGAAAGGCAAAGGGTAAAAAGGACTTCAGGAAGGAAAAATGTGGCCACTCCAGCAAAACCCGTCAAGGCAAAGGGGCGGAGGACTAGAATCCATCCTACTATTCAAAACCCCGTCGAAAGCCAAGATGTTGTTCCAAATAATGTTGAGAAACAAACTGTTGTTCCAATTGAAAAGGAACAAAAATGGATTGATGTTCGTGTTAAAATAGAAATGGATGAAATTTTGACCTGTGATAAGGAAATTTAGACGGAGGCACCACTTTCAGGAGTAATAAGGGTTATGAACTCAAAGAAACGCAATAGGAAAAATCAAGTAAAACTCCCGGCCTCCACTGTTGCATGGAAAAGGGATCCAAAAATAGTAACCGTACAAAAGGGTTTGAAGCAAGCTTAGCAAGAAGCAGAAAAGCTTAGAGAGCAAACGGTCCCCCGAGAAAAGTATGAAAAGCTACAACAGCGGCTAAGGGACGTCAGTCTATCCAAAAGCCAGACCTTCGAAGGGTGGCAAAGGGAACAAGAGAAAGTCGCAAAGGTAACTCGAAGGTTAGATGTAGTTATCAAACAGATGGATACCTTGTGTTCTTTATACAATGAAGTCCTCGCATGTAGAGCCCTTACTAAGAACTATGCCTTGTTTTTAATGGAAAGATATTTGCAATTGAAAATAAAGGCTGTTAAAGCAGGTTCTCCCATACAAATCAACACCATCAATGATTTTATAAACTGTTGTAAGCATTACGGGGTAAAAGTTCAAAGACTATTGTGTGAATTTTATTTACATAACGTTGTACTAGAAGAGGACACCGAGCTGAACCCTGGCCCTTTTGTTGGGGACATTCAATTACAGGCATTTATTTCATTTGCAGTTAATCAAATTAAATGGCTCAAAGCCTATAATGCTTTCCAAAGACAAGAAAAAGGATTAGATTTATGGATAAGAGCTGAGCCTAGGGATCCAGTACAGTTATGGAGAAAACATAGAAACCTCATGAAGACTCTAGGAGTGATAGAAGCATTAGGACCCATGCATGAGGCAATTATTCGACAGAGATTAGAATACTTTTCCTATATCAAAGACCCTGCCATTGATGTAGCTAAATTTCAATATCGAATATCTAATCTGAATATCCAACTCAGAGAACCATTTAAGTATGAGAATTTTAAACTAGCTGCCAACCACTTCCCCCTCTATGGCGAAATTGTTTTGAGGGCAGGGCCATCCTGGTTAGGATATAGGTTCCGAAGTCCAATTATTTGGCATCCTGCACCCGGATACCAAGCCCTGTATGAGATGCTTGAGGGTCAGACAGGCCATTTCTTTCACTACCTAGTTATGCATCATGGTTGTAGGCCTTCACATGAGATTCCATCTCCAACCTACTCACTCACTGCCTTACACATCAACTACAATGTTTTCATGAGGGCATGAAAAAGGGTAAGCAGGGGGTGTGTGGAGTACTAAAGAAGGTATGTTTTGATGGTTATTTCAGTATATTTTCATTAGAACTTACAAGCCCTTTTGCATCATGAACTTAGAAAACGATGAAGAATTGTAATAAAACAAGTGAGATTAATGTGCAAGACGAGAATGCTGACACTTGTCATTTCCTTATGTAGGAAGCAGAAAAAAATGAGAATTTTTCGTTCTAAAGGAAAATACAAAGATGGATTAACTGCTATCCCTTCGATGGGAGATCGCATGCAAACAAGATGAAAGCGGATCAGCCCTGGAAAGGAAGCAGAGATATCAGCTTGGCGTAGAAAAGAGAAGAAATGACTGAGGGCTTGTTGAAGGCCCCGAAAATCAGGTCAACAACAAGGGGGATACCCGCCCGGTCCGGACCTTGGTTGGCAGCTCCTTATCCTTTGTTATAGCGGGTTCGCGCTGGGGATATGGACCAATTTCCAATTCAGTGTGTTTGTGTGCGAGAAAGATGGGTATTTCTATTATAAATGGAATACTTCTATCCTAATTCATAATCTATGCTATGCTGTTG